>JAFBJY010000240.1:0-104460 GCA_016801885.1 Toxotes chatareus
CCCCCTTTTAAAAAGCCTTTCTTTCTTTGTGACCATCCTCCAAGTTCTTTTTTTCACCGTTTTTTGCTTTTCTTGCTTCCTCTCATCTGTTCTTCACTGCTTGTCGGGAGACCCAGGGTGAACTGTCCCCAGGGCCCCCCCTTTCCCTCCTCACCAGCTTCTTCAACACAGAAGAAATTAAAAAGGTGAATATGTGCATTTAATGATGAGATTTAAGTGACTGTGGTTGATGGGGATGTCAAGTTCACTAAATCAACTCAGCTAGAGAGCCAAGCTGACACCGGGGAACAGGTCTAAAGCTGAAACCGAGCCCCAGCCCCTTTTCACCCAGCAGTTCACCGGCATCAGTACAAAAGGTAAACAGTCTCCAAGGTGCACACACACACAGTCCTCAGTTTGATCTGTTTTAAACCTCCAGGTGCTTTATCAGTGGTATCTAAAACATAAAAAAGCCAGGCATTTCAATTTTTTTTTGGGGTTTGAATGTACAACAGTTCAAAACTATAATGGCAAAAAAAGGATTCATTCATTCATTCATTTTCTACCGCTTAATCCGTCAGGTCGGGGGAGCTGGTGCCTATCCCAGCTGACTATGGGGCGATGCAGGGTACACCCTGGACTAGTGCCAGTCAATGAGGACTGACACAAGACAGAAAACCCACCCCGCACACTTTCACACCCACGGTCAATTTAGAGGGGCCCAATTAACCTATCCCACGATTTTTTTGGGATTGTGGGGGGGAACCGGGTCCCTGGAAGAACCCACGCGGGCCCGGGAGAACATGCAAACTCCACACAGAAGAAGAGAAAGTCATCCAGGTAGATGGGAGTGAGGCCAGCCATCTGCCCTTTGTTTATATCCTGTTCTGTGGTTTTCCCATCACTATATAAATTATATCTCTGTATAAATTCCTGAACGTCCTTCATCCAATTGCTCTGTCCTTCCTCTTACTCTGCAGCTTCTAGAGGCTCTTCTCCGCTTATCAGACCGGGAGGCCCATGTCAGCGTGTGGCCCTAATCACCTCCAGCCACAAAAACATTAACAGACTGCTGCACTTTGTTGCCACCACCTTCTACACAAACAAAAGGACTGCTGATGGCTATGTGCCCCAAAATACCACAAGTGACACTGCTGTGGCCAAAACCAGCAGCAGTACAAACAAGACCTGGGAACTGACATCAAGCTCAGTGAAAAGTATACAAGTGCACAGGCAAGGCTTTTCAAAAGTGTAAGGCGAAATGGTAGTTTGACAAACTAATCTTAACTCAAGTTCCTGTCACATCTGCTCCAGCCCATGGACTCAGTACTTTTCCACTGCCCTGCTCACACACACACTGATCACCACTCCACTCTCAGTCACGGACACACCTGCTCTCCTCACTAATCACACACCTGCTCCTCACTCACCAATCAGCTCATACCAGTATATATTCTCCACCTCACACTCACTTCATCCAGATTGTTTCTGATGCAAGACTTTCCAGCTTACCTGCCTGTCTTCCCGGTACCGACCCTGCCTAGTCACCTGCCTGTTTTTCCTGACCCCGGTAAATTACTCTGCCTTCTGTTTTGACCAGAGCTCACCTGTCTCTCTCTGGACTGTTGGCCTGATTCTGCCTGCCTCCCCGTTACTGAACTTTTTGCCTCCTCACCAGCCCCCTGCCCAGCCCCTGAACTGTTTTGTGCCAGTTAATAAAAACCCATTAACTGATCATCAGTTCATTGCCTGTTTTACTGCACTTGGTTCTACTTACCCGCCACAGTTCCCCTTATTAGCTTTTTCCGGAGCTTTTAACTGCAGGGCACTGTCTTAGTCAGTGGATGGAGTTTGTGAATTTTCATGTGACCTACAGTATGCATGGAGAGACCAAAGGCAGCAAATTTGCTGATGAAAATCATGAGATGTTGTTCAAAACTCTGGAAAGAACTGGTTAAGATTTTTGCTAATCTATTTTTAAATTTCGCCCTTTTATGAATTCATATATCATCAGATATCATGAGACCATCAGATGTCCAGAAGGAAAAAGTATTTTTACAACATAGTTGTATGTAAATTGGTGAAGATAAAACAGTGTTTTATGCTTTATATTTCAAATTGTAAGTCTTTTAGTGTCAAGGATTTCCGCTTTTTCCCAAAAGAAAATCAAGGATCAAGGGTCAAGGGAAATTTATTGTCCTTTAAAAAACCTTTGGGTTTTTAAAAAAATTTCCTTATGGGTTTGGGGCCCGTTTGTTTTTAAAAACCCCCAAAGGGCCTTTTCCCCTTTCCACCAAAAAAAAAAATTTCCTTTCTTTAATGGGCATTTTAAGGGGGTTGGGGGGTTTTCAATGTTTTTTGGGGTTTTTGGGGAAAAAGTTATTTTAAAAAAAACCGGAAAGTTTTTAATTTTAAAAAATTTAAAATTTGTTTTCCAAGGTTTTTTTTTTAAAAATTGGGAGGTTTTTAAAAAAATTTTATTTTAAATTTCCTTTTTCCCTTTTAAAGGGGATTCACGTTTTACGGGGAAAAACCCCCCCCCAAAAAGGGGGAGGCCAAAATTAAACCCAAAAAAAAAGGCAAAAAATAAAAAATTTAAACCCAAAATGGGTAGTTTTCCCCGCAAAAAAGTTTTTAATTTTAATTTTAAAAAAAATTTTCCAAATTTTTTTAAAATTTATTTCCTTTTTTTTTCCCGAAAAAAAAGTGAAAAAATTTTTGGGGAAAACCCAAGGAAAAATAATAAAAAGGGCAACACCCCCCAAACGGTTAAAATTTAAAAGGTAAAAACCGAACAAAAATTTTAAAAACCAAAAAAAAAGGAAATGACCCAGCAAAAAAAAAAGAAAAGGACTTTAAAAATGGAAAAGGTTTTTAAAAAAAAAACCCCCAAAGAGGAAAAAAGAAAAAAGACCGGAAAAATAAAAAACAAAAAAAAATTTTAAAACCCTAAAAAAATTCCTTTTTTAAAAAATTTCCAAAAACAAACCATTTTTAAAAAATTTCCCCCCCGGGGGGGTTATTAAAATTATTGGGGAAAAAAAACACATCTTTTAAAGTTTTTTTGGGTTTTTGGTTTAATTTATTTTTTGGTTTAAATTTCAATTTTTTAAAATTTTTAAATTTTAAATTTGTTTGGGGTTTGGTTTTAAAGAAAACGGGGGAAAAGTAAATTTTAAAATTTAAAAAGGGTTTGGACAAAAAAAAAAAGGAGGGAGCTTTTTCCCCCCCCTGTTTTTTAAAAGGAAATTAAATGCCTTTTTTAAAAAAGGGGTTTTTTAAAGGGGGAAAAAAAAAAAAAATTTTTTTAAAGGAAAAACCCCAAAAAAGGGTAAAGAATTGAAACGAAATTTAAAAAATTTTCCCATGTTTTGGGAAAGGGGTTTTTAAAAACATTAAAAGGGGGGGGCCCCCTTTGGGGGGCAAATTTTTTAAAAAAAAATTTTTTTAAAAAAAACGGAAAAGCTTTTTAAAAAATTTTTGGGGGTTTTTAAAAGTTTCCCCACAAAAAGAAATTTAATTTGAAAATTAAAAATTTAAAATTTTTTTTAAAAAAAAACCTAAATCTTTTTGAACCCCAATTTAATTTTTAAAATTTTAATTTCCATTAAAGGATTTTTTTTAAAGGTTTTTTTAAGGGATTTTTTGGGGGAAATTTTTATAAAAAAATTTTTTTACAGACCACCCCTGAATTTTTTTTTAAATTTTTGTTTTTAAATTTTTTTTAAAAAAATTTAGGGTTTAAAAAAAATTGGGGCCCAAAAAAAAATTTTTTTTTAAAAATTTAAAATTTTTGGAAAAGTTTTTCTTTTTTTTTTCCCCCTTTTTAAAAATTTAAAACTTTTTTTTAAACTTTTAAAAAAAAAAAAAACTTTCGTTTAAAAAGCTTTGTCTGGGGGAAAGGGCCCAATTTTGGAAAAACCAGGGGGTTCCCAAAGGGGTCCCCGTGGGGCCCCCAAAATTCCCTAATATTTTCCTTCAAAACTTTTAAAAATCTTTTTTTAAAACACAGAACCCCCCTTTTGGGGAAAAAGGAGGTTTAAAGGGGCCCCCGGGGTTGGGCCCCAAAAATTTTTCCCCCCTTTTTTTTAAAAAAAGGGGGGAAAGGGAAGGGGAAAAACAAAAAGAAAAATTAAAAAAAATTAAATTCAAAAAAAAATTTTAAAAAAAAAAAATTAATTTCCCCCCCGGGGGTTGAAAGGGGAAAACCCCGTTGGGCCCGGGGTTGGGGTTTGGGCCGGGGGTTTTAAAGGGAAAAAAAAACCCCAAAATAAAACCCCAGGTTTGTTTAAAAAAATCCACCCAAAAAAAAAAAAGATGTTTTTTTTTTCGGGAAAAAAACTTCACCCCCTTTTAATTTTTGGAAAAAACCCAAATTGCCCGGGGGGTTTTCCCCGGGGAAAAAAAGGGGAAAAAGGGAATTTTTTTTTAAAAAAAGGGAAGGAACCCCCCCAAAAAGAACCCCAAAAAATGGGGAAACCGGGCCCGCCCAAAAAAAAAACCCCCCCAAACCCAAAAGGGAAAAAAAAGGGGGTTTTCCCAATGGGTTTTTTATCCAAAAAATTTTAAAGGGGGGATTTTTCACCCCTTAAAAAGGAAAAAAAGAATAGGGAAAAGGGGGGGGAAAAAAGGTAAAAATTTGGAAAAAAACCCCAAAAGAGTAAAAAAAAGGGAAAAGAAAAGGGAAAAAAAAAAATTTCTGATTTTTTTCTAAAAGGTTGTTGTTTAAAATAAAGGCCCCCGGGTCAATTTGGAGCCCCGGGGAAGGGGGAATTTTTGGGTTTTGAAAGGGAAAAGAAAAATTTGGGAAAACAGGGGAAAAAGGGGAAAAAGACTGGGGCTGAAAGGACCTTGGGGGAAAAAAAATTCGTCTTTTTTTTAGAAGCCCCCTTTTAAACCCTTTTTTAATTTTCCCCAAACCCCCAAAATTTTTCCCCCGGGAAAATTTATTTTTTGCCTTTGCCTTTTTAAAAAAGGTTTTTGGGTTCCCCCAAAAGTAACGCCAAAAAAAAATTTTCTGGTTTTGTTTTGAAATTCCCCAAAGTTTTTTTTCTCTTGTTTTAAAATTTTTTTGTTTTTTGGTTTTTTTAGGTTTGGGTTTTTAAAAAAAATTTTTTTTTTCCTGTTCATTTCCCATTTAAAAAATTTTTGGGGAAAAATTTGGGAAACCCTTTTGGGGTTTTGGGGTTTTGGGGGGGAAAAAAAAAATTGGGGGAAAAATTTAAAAAATAAGGGGAAGGGTAAAAAAATTTTTTTGGAAAAAAAATATTTAAAATTTTTTTTTGGGGTAAAAAGCAAAAAAAAAGGGAAAATTTAAAAATAAAATTTTCCCGTTAAAAAAAGGGGGGAAAAAAATTTGGGTTTTTTAATTTAAAAAACCCAAAAGTTTTTTAAAAATTTTCCCCAAAATTTTAAAAATTTTTGGGAAGGACTTTTTTGGGGGGAAAATAAACCCCACAAACTTTCCCCTGTTTATTTTTTAAATTAAATAAAAAAACAGTAAAATTAAAAATTTTAAAATTAAAAAAATTTAAAAAAGGGGAAAAAAGAAAAAATTTTTTTGGGGGGGACCGGGGGAAAAAATTTTTAAAATTTTGCCAGAAGAAAAAGGGGCCGAAATTTTATTTTAAAACCCCAAAAAAAAAAAACCCGAAAAAAGAATTTCAGCCCCAAACCAAAACCCCAAAAAAGCCCCCCCTTTTGGGGTTTTGAAAATTGAAGGTGGGAACCCCTAAAACCTAATTGGGGGAAAAACCCAAAAAAATTTCCAAAAAAACAGGGGGGGAAAAATTTTTCCCCAAACTATCAAAAATTTGGGGGCCCAAAAGGGGAAAAAAAATTTTTTCAAGAAAAACCCCCAAAAATGTTAAAAAAAAATTAGGGAAAGGGCTTTAAAAAACAAAAGCCCCCAAAGGGAGAAACAAAAAAAAAATTTTTCCCCCGGGAAAATTGGGCTTTTTAATTTTAAAAGCCGGTTTTAAAGGATTTAAAAGGGTTCAAAATTTTAAAAAATTCAAAAAAAACGGGAAAATTTAAGGGGAAAAAATTTTGGCCCCTTTAAAAAAAGGGAAAAAGGGAAAAAAAAACCAATTTAAAAACCAAAACCCTTTTAAAATGGGAAAACCCCTTAAAAAAGAAAATTGGGCCCCCAAATTGGGGAAAAAAAGGGGAAAAGGAAGGGAAAAAAAAGAAAAAATAAAAAAAAAAAATTTTGGGAAAAAATAAACCCTTTTTTGGAAGAGGGGGGGGGGCCCCTTTGGGGAAATCCCAAAAAAATTTCTCCGGGGCCCCCCAAAAAAAGGTTTTAAACCCCCCTTGTTTTGCCGATTTTCTTTTTTTTTTAAAATTTTGGTTTATTTTGATTATTTTTTCCCAATGCCCCTTCCCTTTTTGGTTCCCTTGGGGGGAAAATTTTTTTCCCAATTTTTGCATATCCCACGCCCTTTAAGGAAACTTTAATTGCCCTTTTAAAAAATTGATTTGAAAAAAAGGGGCGTTTTAAACCCGTTTCATTTAAAAGTTAAAATTTTTATTTAAAAAAAAAATTTCGGGCCCCCCCCTAAAAGGCACTCCAAATCTTTCCCCAAAGCCCCAAAAAAATAATTTTAAAGCCCCCCCGGGGGAAAGGGCCCCCTAAAAAGGGGAAAAAACCCTTTAGGTACAAAACCCTTCAAATTGGGGTTTAGTTAAAAAAAAAAACCTTCCCAAAACCCCTTAACCATTAAACCAAAATTTTTGGGCCAATAAAATTTTTTTGGGGCCCCGCAAAAAAAATTGTTTTTTTGGAAAAACCAAAAAAATTTTTGGGGAAACCAAAAAAAAAAAAATTTTTGGGAAAAACACCTTTTAAAAGTGAAAAACCCCCGCCAAAAAAAAAAGGGGGAACCCCCAAAAAACCTTTAAAAATTTTCCCATTTTAAACCCCCAATATTTTTTAAAGGGGTAAAAAAACAACCCTTTTTTTAAGGGGTTTTTTTCGAAACCCTTTTTAAAAAAACCCCCAAGGGTTTTTAGGCAATTCTATAAACCCAGGAGAAAAAACTTTTTTTTTTAATTGAAAATTTTTTTTAAATTTAAAACTTTTTTTTAAAAAGGTAAGACTATTTCAGCATTAATTTTTATTTAAAAAAATTTTCCCCTTTTTTCCCCCAAAAATTTTAAATTTTAACCTTTTATTTTGAAAGGGGAACAAAATTGGGAAATTAAATTGGGTTTTTTTTCCCAAGGGGTTTTAGGAAACTAAAGAAGGGGGCCCAAAGAAAAAAAAAAAGAAAAAAATTTTAAAATGGTTTTGGGGTTTGGATCCGAACCTTATTTCCCCCAAAAAAAAAAAAACCCTGAAAAGGATTTTGGAAAAGACCCATAATGAATTTCGGGGAAAATTTTTAAATAAACAAAAAAGGGGGGCCTTTTTTTAAAAATTTTTCCGATAAAAGAAAACCCTTTAAAAGGTTTAAAAATTTTCCCCGAAAAACCAAATGCAAAAATTGAAACCCCCAAAATTCCAAGTTTTTTAAAAAAATTTTCCAACAAAAGTAACCCCCAAAAGGATTTACCCCAAAACCCCCAACTGGGGAACACTTTTTTTCAAATTCCCCAAAAATTTTAAAAGGGCCCTTTAAATGAAAACCCAACCCAAAAACCCCAAAAGGCAAAAAGAACCCCAAAAAAATTTGGGAAAGTCCCCTTAAGGGACCCCACATAAAAAAGGGTGGGCAAATTTTTGGGGGAAAACCATTTTCCAAAAAAACGCTTGGGGGGCCCCCCCCCTTTACCCATTGAAATTTAAGGGTACTTTGAAAAAAAAACCCTTAAAACAAAATTCCACTATGCCAAAAAGAAAAACTTAAGAAACAAGGTTTTTGGGGTCCCAAAAGGGAAAAGAAAAAAAAGGGTTTTAAACCCAAAATATTTAAATTGCCCCTTTTTTGGGGAAATTAAAAAAAAAGGAAAAATTTGGGGAAAAAGAAAGGGGGTAACAAATAAAACCCGCGGAAAAAAAAAAATTTTTAAACCCTTTGGGGAAAACATTCCTTTTAAAAAGGTCCTAAACAAAAATAAAAAAACATTTAAATGGGCCCCCTTTCATCAAAATAATTAAAATTAAAAGGGTTTTTATTTTACTGCCCCCTTTTTAAAGAAAAATTGGTGGTTTTAAAACCGGGAAAAGGGCCCGTTTTAGTCAGGGTCAAAAAAAGGAATTTTTTTTTGGGGTTGCCCTTTTTGTTTCCCCCCCGCCCAATCCGGGGCCCCCCCAAATTCAATTTTGGGCCCCAAAAAATTTTTAATTCCAATTTGGAAGGGGCCCCGGGGAAGCCATTTTTAAACCCCAAAAATTTGGCAAAGAAAACCCCCTAAAAAAGGGGGGAACCCCTTTCGGGGTCCCTACCCCCCAGGGGATTTCCCTTTCACTTTCCCCCCCCGGGCCCCCCGCTAAAAATTTTTAAACCCAAAAATTTTCCAATCCCCCTTTTAAAAAGAAAAATGGGGGGGAAAAAATTTTTGGGGGTTTTTAAGGCAAATAAAAGTAAAAAAAAAAAAAATGCCGGGCATTTAATAAATTAAAAAACCCCCGGTTTAAAAACCCCGAAATTTTTAAAACCCAAAACCCAAAAATTAAAATTTTTCCCCCTTTTAAAATTTTTTAAATTTTTTTTTTTAAAACTCCCAAATTCCCCCAAAACTTTTTTAAAAGGAAACATTTCTTTTTTTTTTTAAAAAAAGGGAAAATTTTTTTTTTTGGTTTCCAAAAAAATTTTTTTTTTTTTTAAAAAAATTTTCCCTTTGTTTTTTTTTCAAAAACCAAATTTCAAAATTTTTGGTTTTTTTTGAATTTTTACTTAAAAAAATTTTTGTTTTTAGCCATTTAAATTTTCTTTCCCCTTTTTCTTTTTTTTTCCCACCGTTTTGCCCCGAAAAAAGGGTAAAATCGGCTTTACCTGTTTTCCCCCGGGTTTTTGTTTCCCGGGGGTTTTTTCACCTTTTTTTTTTTGGGAAATTTCTTTAAATTTATAAAAAAATTTTAAGTTAAAAAATGTCCCTTTTTTTTTAAAACCAATTTAGTAAAAAAAAAAATTAAAGGGAGAAAAATTCTTTAAAAAAAAATTTTAAAAAATTTAAAAAAAAGTTTCCCCCAAAAAAGGGAAAAAAGGAAACCCCAAATAGAAAAAGAAAAAAAAAATTTTTGGGAAAACCCATACGGGGGGTTAAAACCAATATTTCAAAAAAAAAGAAAAAATTTTTTAAAACTTTATTTTAAATTTAAATTGAAGATTTTTTTCTTTTTCTTTAGAAAATTTAAAAAACCCTTGGTTTTAAATTTTTTTTTCCTTTAATAAAATTAATTTTAAAAAAGGGTAATGGGTTGGTTTTTTTGGGTTTTTTCTTGGCCCGAAAAATAACAAAAAAAACCCTTTCTTTATTTAATTTTTTCAAAATGACCCTTTTCCTTTAAAAAATTTTTTAAAAAAATTTTTAAAACTTTAAAAATAACCCCAAATTTTTTAAATTTTGGGTTTAAAAGTGGGTTAAAAAAAGGGATGACCTTTTTTGAAAATTTTTTTTTTTTTCCCAAATTTTTAAATCCTTTTTTTTCCAAAAAAAAAATTTTTTTTAAAAATTAAATTTTGGGCTTTTTTTTTAAAAAAATTTTTTTAAGGGGAATTTTTAAAAAAGGGAATCTAAAGATTTTAAAAAATTTTCCCTTGTTTTTTTTTTCCCTAAATTTTGTTGGGGTTTTTTTTTATTTTTTTTTTTTTACCCCTTTTAAGGTTTAAAAAATTTTAAATTTGATTAAAAAAATTTTTTTTGGACCCCAAAAAATTTTGGGATTTTTAAATTTCCCCAAAACCCCCTATGGGTCTGTTCCCCCATAAAGGGGGAGGCGGGGGGAAACCTGGTTTTGGGTTTTTTTTTTTATTTTTCCCCAAATTTATTTTTCCCGTGTTGTTTTTTTTTTCCCCCGGGTTTTTTTTTTTTTAAAATTATTTTTTAATTTTTTAAAATTTTTTTAAAAAGGATTTGGGGTTTGTCAAAAAAAGAAAAAAAGAGTTTTAAAATTTTGTTTTAAGTTTAAAAAAAACTTTTTTTAAAAAAAGGAAAAAATTTTTTTTAAGATAAAAATATTTTTTCCCCAAAAAAAAGGTCAAATTTTTTTAAAAAAAATTTGGGAAATTCCAAATTTTAAAAATCCCAAAAACCCAAAAATAAATTTTTGCCCAAAAAAAATTTTTTAAAAAAAATTTTGATTTAAAAAACCCAAAACCTAAAAAACCCTTTTTTAAATTTAAAAAAAAATTTTTCCTTTTAAAAAACCCAATTTTTTTTCAAAAAAATGGGTTAAAAATTTTTAAATTTAAAAAATCCTTTAAAAAAATTTTAAATTTTTTAAAAAAAAATTTTTAAAAACCAAACAAGCCCAAAACCTTTAAACCCCCAACCAAAAAAATTTTAAAAAAAAAAAAATTTTTTTGGGGGAAAAAAATGCCCAAAAGTTTGGGGGAAAACCCCTTACCGGGGGAAAAAGGGGAAGGGGGTTTTAAAAAAAGAAAAGAAAAAAAACTGGGGGGTTCCAAAATGGGGGATAAAAAAAAAAAAAAAAAAGGAAAAATAAAAAAACAAAAAAGGGGGGCCAGTAATTTTATTTTTGGGAAAGTATTAAATAAAAAACCCAGAGAAAAAATTAAAAAGGGGGGGAAAAAGTTAAACAAAAAAAAAATTTGGGGAAAAAAAATTTTTTTAAAATCGGGGCCCCACCCAATTTTTAAAATGGGGTTTCAAAAGGGGGGAGACCAAAGATCCCAAAAAAAAAGGAGGGAAAAAAAAAAAGGATTAAAAAAATTTTGGGCTAAAAAAAAAGGGAAAAAAGAAAAAGGGGTCCTAAACAGGGGATCCCCCCGGGAGGCCTATAGCAGCCTAATTAGTTTTGGGCCCCAAACAAGCCCTTTAAACTTAAAAGGTTCATGAGATAAGGCTCAAAGTTTAAATAAAGGGAAAACACAAAATTTAAAGTTTTAAAAAAAAGGTTTTTTTTGGGTTTTTTTTTTGAAAAGGGGTTGGTTCCGGAAAACTTGGTGTTTGGGCCTAAAGGGGTTTTGAACAAAGTTTCCTTTTTTTTAAAGAAATTTTGGGAAAATAAAAAATTTGTTTTTGGGGACTAATTTTTTTAAAAAGTAAAATTTTGGTTTTTTAAAAAAGTTTGAGAAGAGGGTGGTTTTTGAAATTTTTTATTTTTTTTTTTGGAGTATTTAGGATTCAAGGTAAAAAAAGGGAAAATGAAAGTTCAGAACAGTGTCTTATGTGTGGGTGTTTTCATTTGATCAAGGGTGATTTATATCTTCCCACAGCAGTCCTATATTGAACATAACACTCTTTTGATTTAAATTTTTGTTTTTTTTTTTTTTATATTTATTTTTTTATCTTCTCCCCTTTTGCCCCCATCCCGACTGGTACCCATTTCATGTGTCATACTTTTTATTATATTTGAAATTTTTATATTTTATTGCATATTTGTATATTTGCATATTGTATATAATTTTTTTTTTTTCCCTCTAAAAGACAAAACTGAGAAAAAATTCCGTATTGTATGCGTCTTGGCAATAAATGATTCTGTTTCATTTAAATGGGAATTGGGGGTCAGTGATGTCAAAGTATTCGGGGTTTTTTGTTTAACACCCTTTTGATGGGGACAGTTCAATGGCTGTTATCTGTCGGGCCCTTTTTTCTATTTAGTTGAGCTATTTGTGGGAGGGGCAAATTTTCGGGAAAGAAAGTAACCCAGATGGTTGCTTTTGGATGCGAGAGTTGTTCAAGGGTGATAGCATCATTCTTTTTAACGGAGGGACCCAAAGATTTTTAAATGTTGTTGTAAGGCAGGAATTTGGGTAAAGATTTCTTTCTTTAATAAAAAGTTGCATATGTTTAAAGTTTGTATTTATTATATTGTGGAGTGATATGTGGAAACAAAACGCTTTTTCTTAGAAAGAAAAAAATGTGTCATTCTTACCAATTTATTACAAATATATACTTTCCTTTTCCCAACCCAAAAGGACTGCGGGGTTTGCATGTATAAATAAATTTTCCCTGCAAACAATGAAAAAAATACCCTGTTCCTTGACCCAATATGGAGGGGCTTTATTGCCAGTGAATTAAAACCAAAACAATATAACGGGATTATAAATTTCAATTCATTAACCCCTCAAAATTAAAAAACAATTTATGTTTAAAACAAAAATCTGAACAAAAAAGTGATGTTTAATGAGGTGTTAAACCCACTTTTTTTTTCCCCAACAAATGTTGAGAATGATTCTCGAAGGGGAATTTCTGTACTGAATGTTCCGAGGAATTCCTGTTAGAATTTATCCGACCATGAAAAGGCTAATGTTTCCCCCTGTTTTATTTCCCAAGGGAAAGTAATACATTTCATATATCGCCAACATCTTTACCGATCAAGATACTCAAATTTCCCCTCGCCGTTTATTTGTACCAGCACAAGTTAAAAATAGTAAAGTTTTAAATTTTGCTACTAAGAAAAAGTGAGACTTTAGCCATTACCCACCCAAAACTCATGGAAAAAGGATAACCCCTATACAACCCCTTTTAAAAAAGGCTTTTGTGAGGATGCAACTTATGAAAATTTTTTCGCATTTTAAACTTTAATCACCAAGAAATTTTTGAGGAAAAGCATATTGATGGGATTTTCAGACTGGATGGTGAACCCCGGGGCCAGTTAAATTAAAAGGGCAGGCGTCCTGCAGGAAAAACTGAATTTACAAATTACATCATATTCTTATGGGGGGGCCACCTTTTCCAAGGGCATGTCTGGGCATTTTGTTTGGGCATTCCCCCCTTTTTCTGGGTTGGGTCAAAAGTTTTATTGGTGTCAACTATCTCATACCGGGTACTTCCGGGTTTAATTAAAAGGTTTTCCCCTCCTCTGGACCATGTTAATCTCTTTTTGGCCAGTTCTTTCGATATGTCAGAGTTTCTAATTTAAATTTTTTTATCTTTCAAACTAATCTCTTCTCAGTTTCCCGTCCTTGAGGTTGAGTAATAAGCAGAGGGCAGCTTTTAAAATGGAAAACCAAACATTGTTGCTCAGGCAACAAAAACCCATAATTTCCCCATATTATGAGCACACGATAAAAGAAAAAGTAGGTCAAAACAAGTTGCCGGGCGAACGGGACAAAACCCCAAAAGCATCAATACGTAAATCAAAAAGATTTATTGAACAAAGTAGCAAATATAAATCCCCTTTATTGGGAAAAAAAACCAAAAACAAAATGTCAAAGGAACAAAAAAATCACTCTAGTGGGGAAAACAAAAATCACTTTTTTATGACCAAAAATTTTTTTGGGAAAACAATAAACTGAAACAAAAGGCAAGGCAAAAAAACAAACAGCGAGATAAAAGTACAAAAAAACAACAAACCTGACATGAGACTTGAAAAAAAAGGGGCGCGGGTTTTCCAAAAAAGGAAAAAATTTGCACAGAACAAGGGGGGCGAAATTTCCAACAGGGGGGAAACAGGGGGAAACAATTGGGGCAGGAAAACAATCACCGGGAAAACCCAGAAAAAGGCAGGAAGTAAATGAGAAAAAACACACGGGGAGGTTTTAAAAATAAACAGGAAACCCAAGAAACATAGACAGAGCCCAAACATAACAAGTCATTTTTTCGGACCAGACACAAGTTCCTAAAAAACTAAAAACCCCCGCCACCACAATATCAGCGCTTGCTAAAATTAAGGGATATTAAAATTACATAAAGCAAAAAAAAATAACAAATCCCCCCTTTAATGTTGGAAAATGAATTTAGATAATGTTTGATGCGCATGGGTTTTATATAACCCGTCTATCTAAATCTAAAAACAAAAAAATTTTATTTTTATAGTTTTGTTCCAACTGGTAAATTGTAAATGAGTTTCCCTATTTTTCCTCAAAAGGCAGCACCCGAATGCCCCCAAATCAGATGTGGGGAACTGGTTTGGTTGTCGTTACAAAAGGCCTTGGATACCCATCCCCTGCAGATGTGGGTACTTTATCTCCTAAAATTTGCCCCCATCCCGTTCTCAACGGGTGTTGGACTGATTTTCATTTTTCCTCCCCCCAGATCGGGCTAATGCCCTGATCAGCCCTTTGATCAGAGCTATCTTCGGTGTCCATAAAAAAATTCCAGCATGTTTCCCGTTTACTGTGTACAAATTAAAATGGTTTTGTGTTAAATGTTGTTTCCCTTGAAAATTAACTTTCGGGAAAAGCGTGTGGCGGGGGGAAAATTTTTTGTTCTATCCTATCTATCTACATGCATTGAACTGTTTTCTTGGTTTCCCCCCACTCACTTTAACCCTTTATAACCCAAAGAAATCTTCTGTCTCTTTATATTTTCTTGCTCTCTCTGTCCCCTTAGAAACATTTTTTTTTCAAAATGTGGTGTGGATTTTAAAGGCAGACCCAGCTGGGGGGTTAAAACGGTCAAGTCCAGTCCCCACCTTACTCTTTCTTTTAAATTCTTGGTCTTTTTTAAAAACCCAATTTCAACTCTTTTTTTAAAAAAAAACAAAAAGGGGCCATTTTAACTAGACCAGGGGTTAAATCCATAGAGTTTTATTTTCAAAAGAAGTAAAAAATTTTGACTGCCCCAAAAACGACTGATCTTTACCATCTGTGCATCATTTTTATTTTTAAATTTTAGGTGTGTTCAGCCCAAAGGGGCATGTCTGACCACACCCCTTTTCCCTTTCATTGGTTATTTTGGATGATTCTACTCTACAAAAATTTTGCCCTTCTTAAAAAAAAGAAAGCATGGCCACATTGACCAGGGGCAGACTTTTCCCAGGTCTGGCCAACGGGGTTATCCTTTCAAATTTCCCCCTCCATTTGATTGGGGGGTGTCTTTTTTCCCGGGTTTTTGGGGCCTGATCTCTTGGGTTTTCTCCTCTGTCCCCAAACCCCTAACAACCACTTCAAACCACTTTGTTTTTAATGGAATCTGGGCGCTTTTTGGGTTTAAAAAAAAAAAAAAACTTTCCAGTCCCTCTAAAGCCCCCAACACATCATAAAAGCATAGTGATTTTTTTAAATAGCAATAGCAGGCAGAGGCACAAAGGGGAAAAGTCTTCAGAGCAACCACCAATGGAATTTCCCATTAAAATACACACAGATGGGGGAAGCACAGAAGGGTGGGGGGGGGTGAAGCATAGATGGATTCTTTTTGCAAAACCTGACCCCCGTTTTACTCACAAAATTGTCTGAATCTTTTGGATCCCCTTTTTATCTGAACTTGTTCCCCCATTTTCTTTGGTGAATGTATTAATGTATTTTTTAAGTGTAAATCCATTTGTTTCTTATCCTCCCCGATCCTCTGTCTTCCCCCCTGTCTCCCACACACAACCTCTACTCTTTCCCCACACACCACAACCCTGGGCACCAATGGCACTTTTTGAGGAGATGTGGGAGAACGATTGTTATGAAATACTGTCAAAAATTAAAAAGAAAAGAAAATGATTAACATTAGAAAAGAATAGCCCGGAAAGTTTTAATAAAATTATAACAACACAGATTCCAAAAACAGGGTGGGTAATAGGGGGAGGGGAAGACTAGTGGAGTCCCCCAGCTGGGAAGGGGGGGAGGGTTTGGGAACAAGTTTGGCAAACAAAAACACACCAACCAGAAAAGGGGGAGATGAAAGGGACATGCCATTTCCCCCAAAATTTTTTAAACCGGGCACAACCTACAATAAAAAAATGATGTACAGATATATTTTCTTTTTTTTCTGAAAAAAAGCTCGGGCTTTTAATTCTGTATTGAAAAAAGCTCTCGTCCTTCTGTTCAGCCTTGACTTTCCTCTGTTTTCCTTTTTGAAGAAAAAAAGCTGAACACTTGATAATTTTTGGAGAGGAACCCAAAAGGGTAAAAGGTAAGGTGAGGGATTCACCGGATTTTGCCCCTTCAACTGGCCCCAGGGGGGTCTCTAAAAACTCGAGGCAGGGAGGGCACCTGTAAACAGGCCCGCCTGCCGGGGACAGTCGGCATCTGCCATTCAGCCCCAAAAGCGCACCAAAAACTAGGTGGGCCTTTATCTCATGGGTTATGTGTGTCTGGTGATCCGGAATCCCCCCGGTTTGGGTGATCTTGACTCACCCCAAAGAACCTGGTCCCCCAAATCTAGGCACAAACTTGATTTTTGGGAACCTGGTAAACGCTTGGTTGAAAAAAATTTGACATAAAACATTAGCATTTTAGAAGATAACACCCAAAGGAGACCGGACAGGTTGAATTCAGTTGCATTTGTTTTTTTAATTGAATCTAGCATCTGATAAAGCCTCTGGGTGGGATAAGTGAATAGTAACTGCGGGAATGGAGGTTTTTGCAAATTTGCTGTTGATTTTGGGTTCCGGCTTGGGTTTGGGGGAAAATGTTTTTAACCCAACGGGGAAGTAAATTCAGAAATTTCTATGAAGTCGACATACAGAGCTGGGGTAAAGGGGGCTTGAGGTCTACGGGTGGGGGTTTTTTGAAGGATCTCTGGATCCCCTTTTGGTGTTGAGGGGGTCTGAGGGGGTAAAATTTTTTTGAAAAACTCCCTTTTTTACAAATCCCCTAAAATATCCTAAGATACAGAGTAAAGAGGTATCCCCGGGTAAAAATTTTGTTTCGGCCCTGTTTTATGAAAAAAAAGGAAAGGGGGTCATTTTGGGATGGTGATCACTTCAAGAAACGCAAGGCTGAAATTTTGTGAGGGCAATACGGGCCGTTGTTTAAAATGTACATAGAGACTGCACAGATAATTGTTGTTTGTCCATTTTCCCGCAGTTGTATATAAAATATTTTGTTTTTGGTTTTATTATAATTGGAGTGTGTTTGGGGCTGCGGGGGAGATATTAAAAATATAAATTGTGTAAATAGCGTTGAAATCGATGAACATTTTCCCACTGGACTAAAATTTTTTGGGGAATAATAGCATTAGTAGTTTTTTATTGTTTTTTGTGGATTGAATGGAAGGATCAAAATACGCAAAATACAGTGATCAGCTGAAGTAAAAATAAAAAAAAGTAAGTTATGTGAATGGTTCAATAAAAAACATAACAAGAAGAATAATAAATATTTTAAAATAATATGAAACAAATAAAAATATTGAATAAAACAGAAAATAAAAAGAAAAGTTTTAAAGTTTAAAAATTAATTAAAAGGGGCGGATGGAAGATGAAAGGGGGTGGGGGGCAAATGGTGTCTTTATACCATTCTGTACAGGAAAAATCCAGAGCAACAGTGGAAAGTGATTCTTAATCACCCTAAAATTGGGGAACATAAAGTTTGTTAATCTGTCCAAAAAAAGGGAAATTTTCCCAGCTGTGTGGACTTTTTTAAACCAGGCTTGGACCCCGCTTTTGCCCCTTTATTGTAACTCGGATGACCTAGTCCCAAAGTAACTGTCCCTTTTAAAAACCATCTGAAATTCCAAAACACATCCCTATGGGGGTTAAACAGGTCGAGAATCAAGACTTTCTGTTTCAGTGGTCCCCAGGAACTGCAGGGGGAACAAAAAAATTTTGGGCTGGCGGGTAAAGTGCCGGTGAAGTGGAGGGGAGGACCTGGGGTTTGATTACAAAAAACAGAAAATTAAAACCCTGCCTTCTGCAGATAAAATTTTGTATTAATAAAACAAAAGATCACAGGGAAGTTTCTAGCCCACCCCCATGAAGCCAGAAAAGCTTGGGAAAAAGGTGATGAAAGGTTTGCACGGGGGGTTTGGTGATAAAAGACCCAGACCATGAAAAGCAGATTAGACTCTGCATGAAAAGTGGCACAAAAAACCCCTGAATGCTAAAATTTTTCCAAGGGGGAATCTTCATCAGGCCTGTTGTATGGGTGGAATAATCAACTCATAAAAGCTAGAGAGACTATACACAGATTACAAAACAAGGGAGATATTCAGAGGGTTTTGGCAGAAAAACGAAAAAAGAAATGTAACACAACCCAATATGGAGGAGAAGCAGGCAAATTAAGTAAAACACGAAGACACACACAGGCAAAAAAGAAAAAAACAACAAACGGCCTTCAGCCCACGTGGATGTAAAGCCCCCCATATGCACCCCTAATACAAACCCCACTGTCGGGGGCTATATCCTCTAGTCAGGAAAAAGATCAGTTTGGGGAGAGATTAAAGGGGTTACGGAAAATTTCGGAAAAAGGGGAAATTTGTGTCCCCGTGTGTGAAAAAAAATGAAAAAAAGAAAGAAATAAATCTGTTCGATTCTAAAGGGCAGTGTAGGCTAAATAGGAAGGGGGGAAAATTCCTTAAAAAGGGGGCAATGGGGGGAGGACCCCTGAAAAAGCTGATGAAAAAAACACAAGTTGGGGAAAAAAAGTCAAAGAGGAAGAGAAAAGGCTTGGTACTGTCAAACGCCCCTGACTTCTTTTTTCGTTGAAAATGCAAACCCCCTGTTTTTTTTTTGTGATTCCCTTTCCCTGTCCTCCTCCCCTCAGGATTACCTGCCCTCCCCTAATGTTACCCCGGCCTCATTTGTGTTCCCCCCCAGTGTATTTAAGCCCTGCCATCCTTTGTTCTCCAGATCGTTTTTTGTTCAGTCAAGCTACCACATTCATTCCTGGTTTTTCCCTTTTTTACCTGGATTCACGGTTTTTTTTTTCCCTTTAGATTTTCCCTCTGCCTGTTTTTGGGACCCCTCTCTGTGTACCACCTGTTTGGTTTAAAAGACCTGTTTTTTCCCCCATCCCGGGTTTCATTTGGGCATTTAGTCCTCATCAGAGCCCTCACCATTGTTAAATTTGCTGGAATGAATTGAGCTTAAAAAAACAAAAATTAAAAATGTGAGCTGAAAAAAAGGGGGCAGCTCAACAAAAAAAATGTGGAAACCCCTACATCACAAAGTACTCCACCATTTCTTTTTTGATAAAACGCCAATCGGGTTTTGGTTGGGGTCTTATGACTCCTCAACCCCCCCAGCCTCTATCCCCAATCCCTGTTAAATTCCCCGACGAAAAAAGCTGTATTTGGATACAATTAATGAAAAAGTCAAATTTGGGGGTAATTATGGAAAATATGGGCAAACCAATTCAAAAAAACAAAAAACCCCGACTTCCATTTTTTTCAATGATACAACAGAAAATTGCCTTAAAAAAACCTATGAATCTCGATTTAGGATTGGTGAAATCTGGTTAAATTTCCCCAAGGGGCGATTTTAAAAAAAACCTGCATTACCCAAATAAAAACTTGAATATCTTTTTGTGAAAAAACAGGCAGAAAAAGTTTTAACTTTAGAAATCAAACAATTCCCACCCAAAAAAACATAACATTAAAACAGATACCTACAAAATTTTCCCACAAGACATATTAGGGTTGTAAAATCTGCACACCCTCCGAATTAAACCAAACTAACGTTACATTCCCCAAAAAAAGCAATACCCACTAAAAACACTTAGAGGAAAAATCAAACCCACAACTGAGGTTTTTTAAGTTTCAGGGGAACCCAAAAGCCCCCCACCCCAAATTTACCCAATCGAAACCATTCTACTGATTATCGTTTAGGCAACCTGCATTTCAACTCCATGTCGATGCAGAAACCCCAGAGATTCCCCCTTCTATCAAATACCCCACAAACCCGTGGTATGCTTTTATATATCTATGTCAGCTTTTTCAGTGTACCACACCCCTGATTCACCACTTATTTGCTTTCATTTAAACAACAGTATACCCCTTTTCGTTTGCCAAAAGGATGTGAAAAACAATTTTTAAAAAGGGTTCTTTAAAAATTTATCATCTCAATGTCGAGCACTATAACCCAATAAGGATGACATTTTGCTTTCCCCTACTAAAGCTCGTGGGGAAAAAGATTCTATCACTGTGCTAACAGCATTGGCTAAGGGGGCCCAAAAGTTGCTGAACATGAGTTTAAAAAAAAAGAAAAATGAATAAACCCCCAATTCTGAAAAAGGGTAGAATTTTTAGGAAGAAACAGTGGAAATCACAGAAAAATTCCTCTAGCATGGAAGCAATCCCCGAAAAACCACAAACGTCGACAAATGCATTTTCGGGGATAAGTGATTGGATTTGGGGGTTTGCTATCAAGCTGCACCTCGAATCTGATTTATATAGGACAAAACTCAGCCACACTGCAGTGGACTGATGTTGCTGAAAAAATTTTTTCAAGCACTAAACATGATCTGCAGACTGCTTCTCCCTAAAACCCTGATTTAAAACCATTTTATCTGTTGTTGCAGAAAGATCACTCCCAATTGATGAAATTTCCCCATTGGTAACAAGCTTGATATTATAGCCCAAATTGGACAATACTGAAGAGACCCCCGCCCCAAGGACGGGGTGCTGCTGCAATCTTTCTTTAAAAAGCATCTTCTATTCCCATTCATTAAATTCCCAACATCAGAAAATAGCCCTTCATGCTAAGGGGGAAAAACATGAAGCCAAGGGTGGCTAAGCGGGCTCTAACGAAAGGGTCCCTACTGGTAGCAGGGATGGAACCTCTCACACTTGCTTCATTGAGGAAAGCACACATAAATGGCGTCGTATTGTTTGGCAAACAAGGGACTAATTTATGGAAGATGGACCAAAAAAAGATTTGTGGGGTCCCCATCTTTTTATTACCCACATCACTGCTAAAAACAGCTTTTCAATGTGCATGGTCAAAACCTTTTTGGGGGGGCAGATCTTAAACTTTGACGTTTTGGTCACCTTTTTTTAGCCACAGTAGATAAATTTTGAATGACTGACTTAGTACAACATAATTAAAAAAATTTTGCACCATCCCCATATTCCCACCAAATGGCCCTTTTTAGAAAAATTTGATGGACCACATGAAGGAAAGACATATAAGGGCCGATATGCTTGTGGAAATTGAGTTTTAAAGGGGTGGATGAAGCTGTTTACAAAAGGTAATCTAATTCAGCAGCAAAGTTTTTTTTTAAAAGGGTTTTAAAGGTTTTCCCAGACACCATCAGTTCAAATAAGGGTTGCTTTTGAAACAAATGAGGATAGCATTAACAATGTAGGGATGCAAAAGTTTGGGATGCTATCACCCCAGTCACAGGGTGTGGGAGAAGGCTAATGGAACTGAAAGCCAAGTTCCAAAAATAAACAGATAGTGATTATGAATTGGATGGTGTTTTCCCCCACTTGCAAGGGCCGGTAAAAACTAACCAACTAACCCCCTAACCCCATGAAATGATGACGGAAGACCTATCCCCATATCTTGGGACCATCATGGGGCCACCCTTTTGTGAAAGAAATTGGTGGCTATTTTTTAACCTGAAACATAAATTTTTTTTTCAACAGAAAAAAAGCAGTAACATGGTAGAAAAGCCCAAAAGAAAAAGGGGCCCCCGGGACTGGGTATTCAAGGTGTTCAAGAAATGGAAACCCCGGCGGGGCCCTTTTTAAGGTTACTCTAGCCCCCCAACCGCCCTTCAAGTGCAAGTGGCAAACATGGCTGATTGGTGGCTCACTCTCAATATATGCCCCCATAAAGTGGGAAAAACCGGTCCCGTCACGGCCCAAAACATCAGCTGAACCCCATCATGGAAAACCCCCACAGCCATCTCCCCCACTGCCAACCACAATGGGACCATTTCCCGGGCCTTGGCAGCCCCCTAGTCAGGCCCCCCCGGCAGGAGCATAAAAGGGGACCCTACCCCCCCTCACAGGGCCCCACCCGACCTGGGTCCCCAGCCCTCAGCTCCATTCCCAGCGCTTCAGAGGGTCATCAATGCCCCCCCCTTTGGGAGGGGGGAGCCCCCACAGCAAATATATCAATTGTGAAGCCTCTCACCTGAGAAAAAACTCTTCAGGTGTTTCCCCAAGGAAAGGCACCTCCAGAGCTGCAGAAGATGAAGATTTCCAACAGCCGTGCCCGCTATTTTTGGTGGGGTAAAACCCCGCGCCTTTTGGGGGAAATCCTCAACCCCCCAAAAAGAGGGGCAAAATGTAGATTTTTTTTTGCCCATCCCATGATCTCGGCTGGAACCTAGCATTAATATATATAACCCTTTTCCCCAGGATTGGACAGTTTCTTCTCTTGAATGTTTTTTTCACCTGGACTCCAACAACATATACTCACACCATATCTTATCTGGGGCACAACTCATTTCTGCAATATGATTATTTTTATTTTTATTTGTGTTAAATTTCCCTAAATTGTGACTCTCCAAGTTTCCCATATTTTGACAAGTTTAATTTTATTTGGGAAATTACTATTACATTTTTTTTCTTATTGTTCAGTCAAGTAACAATGGCTTTCCCCTTTATTTTTTTTAAAGTCCTTTTTTCCGCCCTATTTTTTTATCCTGTTCAATTTTCCCCTAGTTTTTTTCAACTGCTCTCAAATTTCTCTTTGGACCCTTTTTATTATAAACCCGTTTTTTGACTTTGGGCCAGTTTTGTGATTAGCCACCCGGCGGAAATGTGTTCAAATTTTGTGTGTGTCCTAAATCTTTATTCCCCCTGTTTTTCGGATTCCCCCTGTATTCTTCCGGGAAAAAAGGCCATTTGTTCTCTTTCTTATTTTTTCCCCTGTGGCTGCCTTGGGCCCCCATTTTTGTTATTTGTATAACAAATGAGTTATCTCTCTCTCTTTTAAATCATTAATGATGAGATATAAGGGATGGTGTCGTTTAGCATTTAAAAAAAAGATTAAAAAGAAAAAAAAAAAAAAAAATAGTCCAAGACACCTAGATACTTTTAAAAAACCAATTCCCTGATTAGTAAAAGAAACCTGTAGGCCAGGCCTCAAAACAAGGGAAAAAAGAAAATTTTGACTTTACAAATCAAATAGGGGGGAATGCAGAGAGAACCCCAGTTAAAAGCCCTGTCCTTAAACCGGTCAACAGTCCCATGGTCGTGTGTAAGGTGGGAAGGGCCCAAATTTTTTTAAAAATTTGGGATTTTCCCCAAAAAAAACAAAAAAGGGAAAAAAAGACACCCCTTGGTCTGTAACACCCCAATATTTAAAATATAAAAATGAACAGAGGGGAAATTTTTTTCTGAAAAATCTAGGGTTTTTAATTTTATTAAGAAAAAATTTATGGACTTTTGGCCTTTTCCCCACTTTTGACTTTGACTCTTTGTTTTTCCTTTAAGGAAAAATTGAACACTTAAGTTTTGGACAAGAAAAAGATGGGATCCCCGGATTTTGACTCGCTTAAACTGGCCCTTTGCTGGGTCAAAGCCGGGCCCTGAAAACCCCACATCAAGCAAATCCTTTTTCTGATTTGAACTTTAAGTTTCATACCATGTTTGGCTGGTCCATTCAGCTCCATCGTTTGAAAAACAAATGTTAAAATTGTGACTCAAACACATCTTTTCCAGAAACAATGAGTTGGTTTATCCCCCCCAAACCCTTTTTTTGGATAAAATCCCCCTCGATAGGGGGCCCAATTCAAAACGGGCCCTACAGCATCCCCAGTACAGGGCGGAAGAAGCGGCATTGTTCTTCTTTTCATCTCTCTAATGTTGGATTCAAACCTTTTCTTGTCTATGTTCATCTTTTGGGACAAAACCAGCCTGTTTTGAAAGCTTTTGTTTTTCGAAAAACTCATAAATTGAGGCAAAGTGTGTTTCTCCCCTTTTTTTTTTACAGTGCAGAGAGCAATCTTTAAAACACAGACAGTGTCATGAAGTGTAATGACTTAATGAAATTACATTTTTTTTATGGTAAAGGGCCCTTCATATAGATATGTCTGTGTTCCCTGGAAATAATGAAACGGGTTAAGGGGACATCGTCTTTACTTTTTATACCTTTCTATTGAAGGCCTCTTAAAAGGCCCTTTCCCCTTAGAAAATGAGGGAAAACGTGTCCCAGAATTGGACATTTTTTGTTTTTGGTTCAGTCTGGTCTAATATTTTGATGCCCTTTCAATCAAATCACCAGCAAATCCATCTGAATTCTCTCATAGTTAACCCCTCACTAAAAGAAGACGACTTGATTCTTGGGCGATTCCCATGCACACTGTGTTCCCTGGAGGATCCTGGTCCCCCTCCACATGTAGGGAATCCCCAAGGGGATTTTATCTTGTGTTTTTTTTTTTTTCTTTTTTCCCATTCTTTGTCCTGGTTTTTTTCTTTATTTTTTCTTTTCCATCTTTATCTGTTGCTTGTTATACTGGTTATTATTTATTTTTTTTCCCCAAATGTGAATAAAAAAATTTGATCAAAAAAAAAAGGTTAGAAAAGGGTTTTTCCATAAACAATTTTGCCCATCATAGGCTTCATGACAAAAAAACTTTGCGTTTTGTTCAGAAGAAAAAAGCAGATTAACCCCAAAAGGTATTTTTTTTTTATTTATGAATAAAACTCATGTATTTTTCCTCCACAGTACAGTTTCATTTTTGTACAAGGACAGTGGGATTGTGTTTATTGACACATTATCTTTTAATTAATCTCACACAGTTCAAAATATGACCTCCTTTCCCCAGGACACACATCAGAGTGCAGACATTGAAAAAAAAAGCCCCAGTTGGATGAAAAAAACACATTCATACTGGACAGGGACCTTCAATTCAATTCAATTCAATTCAATTTTATTTATATAGCGCCTTCCACAATCAAAATTGTCTCAAAGCGCTTTACAGAGACCAGAGCCTGACCCCAGAGCAAGCACTTAAAGGCGACAGTGGCAAGGAAAACTCCTTTTAACAGGAAGAAACCTTGAGCAGAACCTGGCTCAGATGGGGACCCTCCTGCCGATGGCGGGCTGGGTGAAAGGAGGAAAAGGAGGAAGATAGGACAGCTAGGAATGGAGGAGAGGGGAGAAAGACATGCAGCATAATACAGACAATGTGGGTCAGTATTTACATTACAGTTAGTGAACAGTTATTGGATAATGTGTGCTCAGCAGATTAGAATTATGAAACAGAACACGGAGGCAAAAAGCTGTCATGACTGGTAATTATTTACATTACAGTTTGCAAAGAATATTAATCAAATATTTATCTGTAGCAGAGCGGAACATTAAACATGTTAGAAATAGATCATTGTAAACAATAAACAGCAGCAGGTGGGTGGAGCCAGGACCATAGGACATGCAGCTCCGAGCCAGAGGTACCTGCAGAAAGGTACAGAGAAAGAGAGACCAGAGAGAAACAAACACAGGACTACGGGACAGAGAGGACACAGAGTTAATGACATGTAATAAAGGCTAATAGATTTGAGAGTGGGTCTGAGGAGAGAAAGAGAAAGAAGAAGAAGTCTTGATAAATCATGGGATGTCCCCAGCAGCCTAGGCCTATAGCAGCATAACTAGGGGATGATTCAGTTGCCTGAGCCAGCCCTACTAAGGGCTATATCCTTAACTGTAACAGTGTCTATAGAGATAATTGTGACTAACTATAAGTTTAATAAATAACTAGGACTGTAACTACAACTAATTATAAGCTTTATCAAACAAGAAGGTTTTTAAGCTTCGTTTTAAAATTAGAGAGGGTGTCTGCTTCCCGAACCCAAACTGTGATTGGTTCCATAGGAGAGGGGCCTGATAGCTAAAGGCTCGGCCTCCCATTCTACTTTTAGAGATTTTGGGAACCATAAGCAAACCTGCATTCTGGGAGCAGAAGCAATCTGTTAGGATGATATGGTACTATCAGCTCTTTGAGATATGAAGGTTTTATAACTGCAACCTTAAAGCCTTGGGGCTATCCCTTAAAACAAGAATTTTTCATCTAATATGTGAGTGCCAATCAAAGGCCACATCTTTAAGTCTTGGATAGGGTCCAAAGACATGTTGATGATTTAATTTAAAACCATTGAAGTCAATTTGTAGATCTTGGGGGGAAAAAGTCAAGACAAATCGGACGAGACATTTAAAGATGTGTTTAACAAACCCACATCTTTCATTGTAGCGGATGAGATGGATTTTGTCTCAATGTCACTATTTTTTTGCAAAAAACTCTTTAAAATCATTACTAGTGGGAAACTAGAGGATGATTAAAAAACTATGGCTCTTTTTCATGCTACAGTGCTGAAAAGAAACCAGGGTTTTCTTGTTTTCCCCCTATTAATGATGGAAAAAGGGGTTCTTCCTTAAGGGGTTTTTTAGTTTTGATGCTGTCTTTCCAAGAAACGGAAATTTCCCCTAAAATTAGTGGATAACCATTTCCCCCAGCTTTTTGAATCTGCTTTAAAAACGATTTTTGATTGTACCAGGATACCCTCGATTACTGACCTTCTTTTCAAAGGCCCAAATCAAGGGTTGAGCAATGAAGCTGCAATTTTCAACTAATATCTATATCTGCTGGAGTAACGTTTTTTAAAATTTCCCTGTAAAACGGCACATGGCAGCGGAGATAATAAAAAATGGAATACTTCTTATATTTGATAACGCATTATCAGACAAAAACTCGTGAAATTTTTTTTAGATCTGGTTTATTATTTAAATTCAAATGTTACTAAAAAATGATCAGATAAAACAGGGTTCTGAGGGGTACTATCAAATATTCAGCTTTTTAGGTTGTACAAGATCAAGGGGGTAAATTAAAAAAAGTGAGTTGGTTTGTTAACATTTTGTAAAAGCCAATTGGCTAATATGAATAAAAACATCTTGGCTGTCAGGGTTCGACATGAATAAAAATGCCCACTAAATTACTTATCCTTAAGCACTAAATCAGATAAAAATTCATGAATTCAAAAAAACTCTGGGAAAAAAGCAGGTGGGTACACCACAAAAAATATACTGGTTTTCTGTCTTAATTTGGATTGAAGGCTGAGGATGGGTTTTAAAATTTATTTTGGGTTGGGCAGTTAATTTAAACTTGAGTGGTAATTTGCCCTCCCCTCGCCTTGCCTCGAGGGAAGTAAATTAATTTGGGGGTTGACTCATTTAGACTGACATACTCTTTCCTTAAGGTCTCAGTCAAAGAATAAAAAAATTTTGACTAAAACATTCCCCAACAAATTTAGACAAGAGATCTAATGTTTAATACCCACATCTGATTGTGGGGTTTTGGGGTTCAGATGCTTTGTAGTATAAATTTTTTTTAGGTTTTATGGTAACACCTCTTGCATTTTTAATTTTTGCATTTTTTTTGCGGGGAGCAGACCCAAAATCTCTATAGGGGAAAAGGGAAACATTAGAATGGTAGGGAAAAATAAAATCATGAAAATCATGGGGGGGTGAAATAAGAAACTGCAGAGGCTTGGGGCGCAACCCCATCCTGGTTCAACTTTTTGGTTTTTGACTTTGGTTTTCTAATGAAATCTTCATATTTCTGAATGAGGCTGCACCTAAAGTTGGATGGATGCCGTTTTCCTAATCAGACCAGGTTTTTCCCAAAGTTTTTAGTTATCAATGAAGGCCCGTGTTTGCTGGACACCACCTGCAACCCCCGGAATGAAAATTTGGCTAAACATATCCTGGTCTCGGCAGGGGGCCAAGAACACTAAGTCCGGGGATTGTTTTTGGGAAAGTTCCCCACCCCCATTAATTTTAGTGACCTCCGATTGGGGGGTGCAACCCGCCGCGGAATAACGATCTTTCCCAAATTCGTTTTTTCCTTGCCCCGTTTAAACGATTCCGCGCCCCCTTTAGGGTGCATTTTCTTTTTAAAGGGGTGGAGTCCCAACTTACATTTCAAAAAAGGGGCGCCAATAACCGTTTTTCCCCAGGGGTGTGCTGATTGGGGGAAAAACTTTTTCTGAAGGGTTTATGGTAACCCCCGGGGGGTTGTTTCATGCTATTTTCCCGGGGCCAACCCCCCTGGCTTCCCGGTGCCGGGGGCTGCCGAAAGGGGGGGACTAACGGGGGGCCGCTGAAATTTAGGGTGGTCCGGTACAGGGGACGACTTAAGCGCTGCGGGCGAATCTGGGGCGGGGACCTTACCCGCCTCAATCCATTTTTCACTAAATTTGCTAAAGGAGGAAAAAGGGGCTAAAACCAAACACCTGCAAAAGAAGGGAAAACGGAGGAGAGAAAACCCTTCAACAGCTAAGCTGCGGACCAGAAAAAGTGATTGGGGATGTTAATTCGGGGGCCCCGGGCCACAGATGTTTAACTAAGCAAAACGTTCAGAATTAAAATTGACCCAAAAACATGGCAAAAGGGTTATTTAAAAAGCTAGGAAACCTTTTTGCACCACGTGCAGAACAGAAACAGGAAATGACCTTTCCCTTACCCCCGCCGCCGCCAGATGAGATCGAATCTGTCGGGTAAACTGGAACAGATTCCCTTTTGCCGGTTGTGTATCTTTCTTTTGGTCTCTTCTCCACCCGCCTCCATGTGAACAGACTTCCTGCAACAATCTCATTTCCCCCCTGACAAATTTCCCCCAATTTATTATGACTGATGTGATGATGAGCTTTTCCGCTATTTTATGAAAAATGCAAACATTGAATTCGAAAGGAAGGGGCTCAGTGTGAATATTCTCCTTTATGTATCTTCGCAAATTTGACATTTTTTTCCCCCAATTTTACAAAAAAATCAAATTTAAAAATATTATATTTTCAATTTGGGTTTTTTTTTTTCGTTCAAACATCTTCTAACTCTGTCATTTTTTTTATATCTCATTTCTAACCTGGGAAGGGCTGACAGATAAACCTAGACTTTATACTGTGAGTGCAGTGAGGGTTTAATGCTTTTGGTTTGCTTTACTTGATATTGTTCTGTGACTCATCTAGACACCAAAAAACAATAACCACCCCCTTTAAATGAACAACAGTGTTTTCTACACTAAAAGTTTACTCCAAAGTTTTTTGTTTCTGAAAGGTCTCTTTTTTTTTTCTCCCAAATTGTCCCCAGCCTCTTTCAATGGGCATTCATAGGTCCTCTGTTTGCATTGAAACAAAATTATTAAAGGGGAGGGTCAACATGCGTTTTTACCAAAAAGAAAGAAGAAACGTTTTTTGGTTAACCCTTTATTGTCTTTCCACAGGACTCCCTTTAAATTTCCCGTTATAGCTACGAAACTGTCCTTCAAAAAAAAAGCAAGGACATAAAACACCCCCCTCTCCCCCTTTTTCCCTTTTTGAAGAAAAAAAAAAAAGCATTTGAAGCCCCGTTTTTTCCCCTTTAAAACCCTTCAAACTCTTATGCCTTCATTTGTTGAACTCAAAAAATCCTTCAGAACAAACTTTTCTCCCCCCCACACCAACCTCCCCAATTCTTTTTTTTTTTTTTTACAATATCTCGAGGTTTTTTCACCTCTGAAACCTAGTTCTGGGAGGGGGTGCCCAAACTTTTTAGTCTGGGGGGGGGACTGAAGGTGACCTGTGTTTTTATCAGTCTCAACTGGCGGAGTAGGTGTGGGGGTGTCCGACTCTCAGGGAAAATCTCTGGGAACAAGATGAGCCTGTTGCCCCTAATGGTGCCTGGGACTTCCACTACATATGAGCGGGGGGTTGGGGGGCTGAGACCCCTGCCTTGAGCTTTGGGGTCGGGAATCCCGACTGGGTGTCCCGGCTGGGTGACCCAAAATTCTTCCTCTGTGTCTCAAGTTGAATACTCTTGTGTCACCTTTTTCTCTGTCTTTCTCAGCCCGATTCTGTCTGGAGCCTGGGGGGAGGAAAGGGGTGCTGGGGGACTGGGTTTTAAAACCTCCCCATTAGCGTTGAAGGTTACCATTAAAAATGGGTATCTATGAACAGGGGGATATGGATCTTGAGTTTTCTTTTTAAAACTTTTTTCCCGTCTGTACCCTTTGGTTTTCCCCATTCTTTGAGCAAATCTTGGGCTGCTCGGCATTTTAACCTGACGCTGAAAAATCTGTGAACTTTTGGGTGCTTGGGCCATTGTCACTGAAAACATTCTGGGATGCCATGTCTAGAAAAATGGACTAAGGGACAATCCCCTCCTCTGAACTGTTGGTGTTGGGGTTGAATCTCCACAAAACTTGAGTAATAATTTACTACAACAATAAGCTTTTTTAATGTGAATAGGTCTCTCCCACCTTTTTCCCCCCTTTCGGGGCTCCGGCACAAACGGGTCCACAGGTTGGTGGTTTTCCATAAGTGGTGCGTTTGTCCTAGTTCCTTAGTTGGCTCTTTGGGCCAGGCCCCACACGTGTCTTTAGCCCCCTTTTCTTCTGGTCATCCCCTTTATGTCCCCCCATGAAGGGGCCCGTGGGGCAGAGCTGCGCCCTGTGGAAAGACAAGCCTGGGGCCTTTAAAATAACATCCATCATGCCCGTAAGTCATCTTTCGCCAGTATCTTTTTACTGGACCCTTTGGGTTTACTGTGTCTGGCCACCTTTCTGACAAAAGAAACGTGAGCAAACACTGTCTTCTTTCAACTGATCCCCCCAGCTTGCCCTGTTGTTGAGCTGGCTGGCATGTTGTGGATTACCCATAAAAGGATGTTTTTCTTCCTGAGATCTTTTCTTCCTCTTAAAGTTTGACCTAGTGGTGACAGGTGCCCTTGGGGAGTGTCTGTGTTTTGCTCTTGCCAGGTTTGTGCGATAGGTCTGTCCTCATCAGCCCCAAGTCTAAATCTCTGGATTCTAGGGGGAGCCCGTTAGTGTCGGTGACCTGGGCCCAACAAGTGGCGTCTGTCTCTGGACAAAATGTTCCCAATAAAGGGAAATCTAATCTTTCCCCATGTTTAAACCTAACGCCTCTTTTTTACCCGGTACCTCTGTTCAGTCTCTGTCTTGGCGGGGCCTTTAAAGGGGGCCCCCTTTCTCCCTCTTTTTTTCAGAAGGAAGCCCTAGTCCTATGGTATCCGGACAGTTTTAGCTCTTTGTTGGGGTAAGGTGTCGCCCGGGGTGGGGGGGTCGTTTTTAGCTGAACAAATGCATTTTTTTGCAGCCAGATCCCCTGATTTTTTTTGGGGAAAGGTCTCTCAGTGGTTTGTCTTTCTCTGCCAGTCCTGGATAAATTTAGCTGGGTTTACCATTCCAAGAAACTGCAACTTACCTACATTAGGGCTCTTTTTGTCTCTTCACTTTTTCTTGTCTGGGTCTGGCTGCACACCCCCAGCAGACAGGATGTGGGGCCAAGGGAAAGCTTTTTCTCTGCTCAGCTCCCCTTTCCATATTAAGCGTGATGCCGGCCCGGGCTTGCGCCCGCAAACCCCTGGTTCCCTCTTGATCTTTCCCCCACAAGAACATCATCCCTGTGGCAGATTCTCCCCCGCCTTGGGATCAGGACATCCTGCGCTGGAAATGTTTGGCAAACAACCCCAAGGGGAATCTTTTTAAAATAAAAGCCAAAGGGATTATGACGGTGTACCTGTACCCTGGGGGCAATGGAATTTGCCAAAACCCCCATTGCTCCAATTTGCTGAAAGTTGAGTCCCGGCATCCGGCGTCTGCTCTACAGAAGGTGGATATATTTCTCTCTGAACTGCTTCATTAAAAGGGGGTGGGTCTAAAAGGCCCTTTGAGCCTTTTTTTTAGGGAACTGGAACCCATCCCCGACACCATTCTGTTGGTCTTCCCCCTTGGGTGACTCCCAGCTTGCATTCTCTCTAGTCCCCCTTAACTTTTGGTAAAGGGAAAGGGACCCTTGGTTGGAAAGGGAAAAAGGAAAGGCATCTGGCTTCAATTTGTTTGGGTGTTTCCCTCCCCCCCAGACAAAGTTTGGATAGGATTCTGCCATCCTTTCTTTTCATGCTTTTTCTGGAACAGGTTGCTTCAGCACTCCTGTAAAAGCTTTTTTAGGTCTTTTTTACTACACATCCCCTTGAATCCCCGTTCCTTGCATGGGACTCTTGTTTTCCATGACAGAGGTGGGGCCACCCCGGGCAAAAAGTGGTCTGTCTTTTCCATTAGAGGGGGTCTCTATCAGCGATGGGGTAGTATGTCTGGGCTGGAATGGCTGAAAAATCAGCCCCGTGTCTATCTTTAACCCCTTTGTGGTTCTGATAGTTAAATCTGTGTAAGGGGTCTGTGGCCCCCTGGGCCCCGGCAAAGGGTTAACCCTTTCTATCTGTCTGGTTTCCCTGCATGTCTGTCGCTTGCAGCTTCTTAAAGTCCCTTTTTTTCCAAGGGGATGCCCCCTTTAGCTGGGCTGCCATTTCCATTTGGGGCTTTTTCCCCCCTTTGCATGCTCGTCGGGTTTGGGGCTTTTGACTTTTTTGTCAGGTTTTTGGGAAAAAAGGGTTTTTTGGGGTGGGTTTCCTTTGTTTCTTTTGCTTTGCCCTCCCATCAATTTTTCCTTTTTTACCCCCGAATCTGTTTTTGTCTTTTGATCACCTTGACTGCCTGCCCCTGTTCCCGCCTTTTTAAGTCAAATTTCTGTCTGCTGCATCCCCCTGCTAGACTTTTTCCTGAGTCCCCACAAGGGGGTCTCTTATTAACTCGTTGAAGTGCACCAAAACTACATTTCAGCTTTAAAAAAAAAGAAAAGATGAAAGGGGCCACTGCCATTAGTCTTTTACTTTTGGTTGAATCTTTCTCTTCGGTTTTTACTTTTCCTAGGCCCAAATATGTTTCAAAAGCTTTTATTCCTACTGTTTGTCTTCCCGGGTAAAAACTTGGCCCTGGATATCATCTGCTTCATCCCCAAGTGATTAACGTTTTACCTGTTGCGGGGCTAAGATTGGGGGTTTCTTGCATCTGAATCTTTCAAACGCCGATCCATCTTTCCTCTTGGGTTTTTGTCAATCTTTGGTTGAATTTACGGCCCTGGCGGTGGAGTAAGGGGCGGCTGCCTGGGGAGCCTTGCGTGGGGGCACTTCGCCACCGCGGTCGCTTTTCTTTTTTTTTCGATTAAAATTTAAAAAACCTTTCTCTCCCGCTCCTTTCTCTTTCTATAATCCCACCTGACCCAAAGTGGTTTTTTTTACCATAAAAAACAGAGGCTTTTCTGTTAATCCCTTTTGTCTTACCCGGTCTCTTCTTCCTGTTATAGCTACCGAAAAGTGTCCTTCAAAATAAAAACACATGGACTATAAATTCAAAAAAAACATAGAGATGGTGCAGTTGGGCATTTATATGTCTAACAGGATGTTAAAATTTGCCTGAACTCGCTTGAAAAACCTATAGCCCCAGCATCTCTTAGGCCTTCTAAAAAAAACATGCAGGGTTATTTTTCACTGAAACTATCTTGGGGAAAAAAAAAAGCAAATCACAACATAGTTTTTTTATGTCTACATGGCTGGACTCTGCTGCTATCACCTGTTTCTCTGAATGATTCGGCTTCCCTTCACCAGCTGGAAAAAACCCTCAGGTTGGGAAACTTTCTGGATAAGGCATCTTCTCTGCAGCTGAATATTTGTATTTTTAATAAGACTGCAAAAAGAGGTTGGACCATTAAAACCCAAAAGAAAGGGGGTTGAAGACAGGCCCCATCTAACAGTGGAAAAACCAAAGCTGAAATATAATTTCAGATTCAGAGAACTTTTTTGTCATTCCCTATGTTTTAGGTGAAGGCGAGATCGTTGCAGCAGCTCAGAAGATTGCAGTAGAAAGGCAGAAAATAAATTAAAAAAAAAAATAAAGGGTAAAAAAAAACATTTAAAAAAAAACACAAAGTATTTAAAAAAACAAAATAAGTATTTTAGATTGGGCAAATGGAGGTTGAAACGGTGAAAAAACTATATAATTTATATATAAAAGATATATCTATATCTTTCCAAATATATACATTTTTAAAAATTTTTTTATATTTCTATATCATAAAATAATATTTAAAAGAATTTATTATTATTATTATTATTGTTAATAATATAAAAATTAAAAAAAAAAAGCCATGTTTTATCATGGTATACAGTATATACAGAAATCAGGTACTCATATATACATATTATAGTGTTTTTATAGTAATTCACATGTCCCGGGGGGGGATAAATAATATACATAGGGAAAAAGGTCCCCGGCAAACTATTACGAAAGCAGCAGCTTTCCCGAAAAAATTTCCCAAAAGAAAAAAAGAAAGTGTGGGTCAGTGTTCTGTTGGGGGGCTACAGAGCATTCAGGGTCTGATATTGGAATGAAGGGTTTGGAACCTTTGTTCTCTTATGCTGCGGGGACCTCTTACAGAGGCCAAAGGGGAAAAGTCTGTGATGTGGGGGTGAGTTTCTCTGATGATGTTTGAAAAGACGAAAAAACCCGGGAAACCACTGCTGAGCGGTGCCATCTTAAAGATACTGAGATAAATAATCTGCGTTTTTTTGCATTTTCCACACAACTATTTTCTCATTTGAAATACAATATCTAAAAGGCCCTTTCTGAAAATTTGGCTTCCTTTCCAATTTTCCTGAAACAATGAAACATAAAGGGGTTAGCCAAACCCTTCGCCACCATGGGGGGCATTTTAAAAAAAATTAAATGTGGGCTTTGAACTTTGGACCCCAGTCCCTTTTTATTTTAGCACTGTTTCCAAACCCAAAGTTTAATAAAACCGCAAATAAAGCTACTACTACTCCTACTGATGAATGAAATTTAAATGTTGTTGTATTTTCATTTTCTCTGTGAACACTTTTTTTCGGTCTTTTAGGACCCCCCTAAAAACCCTCTGACAATGTTCCATCCAAACTTATTCTTCCTATCTATTTAAATTTTAGAATATTCATACATTTTCATTGTTTATTCATCGACAGCTAAATGAATGTGTTCCCATGGTTTTGGCTCCTCGGAGATGTGAAATTTGGGGTTTTAAATCCCCACATTAATGCAGACTTTAGACTCAAAACAAATAGGCACTTTTAAAACTTTAACTTTTTCGTTAAAATGTTTAAATTTTAAACATTTAATTTTTAAAAAAGGGGAAAATTTTTCAAAAAAAAAATTTGTAGAAAACTAAAATTAGGTCAGAAAAAAATAAAAATCATTCAAGAAAACATTGTAGTTTTGATTTATTTTCTGTCATTTTACTGAATATGAATTTTGGGGAAGAACTGTTGGGGTGGAATATTGTCTGTAACCCCCCTAAACCTTCCCTTCGGAAGTTATGCCAATTTTTCCAATAGACAGAATCATTAAATTTATAAATTTTTTAAAAGGTTGAAATAAGGCTAAATACTATGGGTTATTCTAAGATGCTCTAAACCCCGATACATATAAAGGGTAATTTTTTTCTTTTCTTTTTTTTTTACTTGAAAAAAAATGAAAGTTTGGGGAAAGGGGTTGGAAAAAGACTTTTCTTTTTTCTCTTTTTTTAAAGGTTTTAAAGAAATTATTAAAAACTATTGAAGTTCAAACTTATATAAATCTACAAACGTTAAACTTATCTCACCCATAAAGAGGCAGAAACTTATCTATATACTAAAAAAAGGTAAAACTTATCTTTAAAATAAGAAAGGGAAAAAGTTATCTAGTGTGTGGTGGTGGTCCCTTTTCCTTCCTGGGGCCTCCCTCTCGGGTTTTGAAGTCAGATATCCCGGACATGAAAACTCCACATCAAAAAAAGAGGATGGTGGCACCAGGCGGGGGCGGGCCAGAGGACAAGTATGATGTCATCCCCCGCTGAAGTGGGCCACAGGCGGGGGGGACTCTGGACTGGATCATTTTTTCAGAGACAGAGAGGGGGGAGAAAGGGAAAGGGCAGACTGGATAGCTACACCAACTCTGGTAGGGGGGACAAATGGTGTGGTGACCACTGGGGCTCGATAAAATCTTCGCCAACACAAAGACAGGAGGCAGGTGAAAAAAACACTTTTCCCCTAATTTAACCCGACCTCCTGCTGCCCCAGATGGTTTTCCCGCAAACGCCCAATATTTTGGGTTGGGTGCCTCAGGCGACAAAAATGACTCCTTTTATCGCCAGATGAGACGGGAAATTTTCCACCTCGGGCCCAAAAAATGAGCTGCCACAGCCCACCCACAAAACCCCCCCTTCACAGCAACAAACCCCGGGAAAACACCCGTAACACTCCCCAAAACCCCCACTCCCCCCCACCCTCCCATTATCAACATCCCCTCCCACTGGTCTCTGAACAAGGCCCTCATCAAACTTTTTCCCAGAAAAGCACCGACAGGCCCAAAGCATCTCAGCAAATTTAGCATCATCCGGCGTGCAGAAGACTGGGGGGACAACCCAAACAGTGGGGGGCTGTCTGCGGAAAACCAGAGAAACTGAAGACAGTGTTTCTTGTCCCCCCAAGGGGCATAGGCCCAACGCTTCACAAAAAACCCTCTCCAACTTGGGGATTGATTTTACTGGCAGCCATGCAACACTGGACAGGACCCAAATTAAACTGACAGAAAATCTATTTTTCCATAATCTTCATCCCCATCCCCATTTTTCCATCAACCCCCAAGGGTTCCTTCAGAGGACCATTTTTTTCAAATTAAAAACAAACTAAAAAAATTTGAAATCAAAAAGGAAAAAAATGTATCAGCAAAAATCCCTTTCTACCCTTTTTCTTTTTTTGAAGGTTTAATGGGATTGTATTAGTTTTATTAATAATTTTTTGTGTTTTAACAATCTAAAACCCCGTTTTATCCACCCCTCGTAGTGTTGGTTTCCTTCAATCAGAAAAATTTCCAATAACAATTAACAAAATTCAATTACGCAATTTTTAAAAATTATCCATTTAAAAAAATATATTAAACCTTAATCAAACTAAAGATAATGTTGAAAATCAGATTTCAAACAACGCATAAAAATCTAACAATTCATACCCAGACAGTAAAAAAAGGGGAAAAAGGGGGGTTTTTTTCCCGTTGGTCCGGTGCTCATCTGGCTCCCGGTGGACTCTCTTCCCGCAGCTGTTCCGGGAAAAGGGAATCCCCATCTAAAAAAAGTTTTGGATGGATCTGTGTAACTCAACACAACTATTTTTGACTCAACCTTAAAAAGTGTTATCCTCAACCTCTGAGCTCATGATGTTTCCTTTATTGAAAAACATTTTTTTACTCTGTGTGGAAAAGTGTGGGTTTTTCTTTCCCTTTTCCCGATTTATCTGCTTTTTCTTTTTTCATTGCTGTAATATCTATTAAAACTGACGTACAGAACAACACCTAAAAGTCTACTTATACCTGGCCAATAAAATAATGAATATGGGTTCATCTACAAAAAAAAATCTTAAAGCAGAATTTTGGAGGGGGGTGAATGCCCTTGGAATAGAATAAAATTTTTCCCGAAGTTTAAAAAACTAACACTGTTGTTTTTCTTTTTTAAAAGTAAGGTTTAATGGGGGGTTTTTCCCGAAAATTTTATAAAAAAACTTTAATGTTTTTTTTAAATATTTATCCCCAAAATGGACGCTGCATTAAAATCAATCTCGGGTTTGAACTTTCAACCCCCCTAAATTATAGAAAAATGGGCTGAAAAAAAAAAATTCATTTCTCCCATATCTCCTTTTCCTTGAAAATACTTGGGTTGGGGTCTAAATGGGCTCGTGGCCCGGGTTTTCCCCCTTTGAAAAGGGCCCTAAATCTTTCTCCAAAATCTCAAGTGAAATTGGTTGAGGGAAGGTCTTTTTTAATTTTGGGTTCCCTGAACCACCCATACATCGGCCGGCCAGAACCTAATCCTCCTGGACTGAAATATTTTATTTGATTAAATTTTATGTGTTTCCTTATTCCCCTTTTCAGGCCTTTCTTTTTTTACTAAAAAGCCATTAGCCTTTTGTTTTTTTCGTTTTATTCCCGAAAGTTAGGCTGCCTGGTTGGCTCAGTTGTGGGAAAAGAGACTAACCTCTCAGGACGGGGTTTGAAACCCCCCCGGGGCACCCCCAACCCCCACCACCACCGGGGTGCCAAAGGGCTTTTTATTGTGAATTTGGGGGGGCCCCCGGGCCTGGGCCCGGACCCCGATAAGGGCGATGAAGACATGACATGTTGAAATTTAATTCAATAAAATAAATTAAAATTTTGCTCATGAATTTGTCTAAATGCTTTTTTAAATTAAAATTTTAAAACCCCTTTTCATTAAAAAATTTGTATTTTCTTTTCAGCAAAAGATCTGACATTATTTTTATAGCAAGACATAATGCAAATAAATTTTTTTTTTTTGGGTAACAAACCTTTTTTGTTTTCTCTAAAACAAAGGAAAGAAAAAGGGGGTGGGCTTTTTATGAAGAAAAATATGGATTTGGCTTCAACAAGGGTAAAAGTGCGAGCTTTGTAACAAAGATTGTGGGGATCTTTTCATTACTGTGAATTTTAAAAACTGAGCTCAGCAGAGGCCCTTAAATTTTGCACAATGCTGTAACCTTTTATCTTCATCTTATTCATCCGGGCTGGGTGGGGGGCAGCAGTCTAAAAGGGAGCAACCCCCTCTGGACCTGCTTCCAGCTCTTCGAGACAAGACATAGTGTGTCCCAGGTCTTTGGGGCCCCCCCTGGTGGGGGTTTCCCGGGAAAACCCCCCAGGGGCGTTTAGGGGCATCTAAAAGATCCCAGTACCCCAGCTGGCCTTTTAGTGGAGGGGCAGCGGCTGACTCCGGGTCCTCCCCGATGGAAAAAATAATTTGGGGCCGCTTGTTTGTTTGTTTGGTCCATGACCCCTCATCCCCGGGGAGTAAGGCAGAGTGACCCCTTGGAGCCTTTTTGCCCCCCTTCTTTTCCAGGCGGAAATACATCCTGCATTGCGGAAGCTCACCCCCTCCCCTCAGCCATCCTTCATGAACTCTGCAAAAAAACCTGAGGCTGTGATTTTGGGTTTTTTTAAAAAAAAGATCAAAGGGGGATCATGGCTGGATAAAATTTTTCTGGGCGGGGAAAAAATGATGTGTAACCGATTCCCCCCCCTTTATGTCCCCACCCTAGTGTCTTATTTGGAAAAACAAAGCCCCAGGTTTGATGTTGTTATTTAAGATCATTACAAAAAAAGATGAGGTTTTTCATTTCATTTGATATTTATCTGGAACATTTCAAAACAAAGGGGGTTTTTTCCCCCTGTTTTCTTTTCAAGTTCTTTCTCATCTTTTTTTTTAAACCTTTATTTTCTTCCTCTAGGGTTAAAAAAACACCTGGGTCCTTTTGTGCCTCCTGTCGAAATGGACAATAAAACATAAGGATTATTTGGTTAATTCCAAAGTCAATCACCATGGGTCTAAAAAAAGTGAAAATAAATAATGGTGGACCATACAAAAAAACATGATTTTTCCCATTTAACCCTTTTCTTTTCTTTAACACTGTGCATATCATATCAAAATTTTCATCAAAATATCATATCTTAGTACCCGGTGGTGGTCTGGTTTAAAACTGAATAAAGTAAAGAGCCTGGGGTCTAAAAACATTCTGGGATGGATGGACTTTCTCTTTAGTTTTTCCCCAAAAAATTTTTCACCCCAAAAATTGGGGATTTGGGCCCGGTTCAGCAATGGGGAAATTCACTGACTCCAAAAACCCCAAGACCCAAGAAATCCGCTCTTTTGGCTTATTTTTCTGTATTTACAGATAAATGTATCAGTTTAAAATTTTGGGAAAAACTTTTAATAGGGTTATACCCGAAATTTTTTGAATATTTTTAACATTAAGAACAGAATTTCCTTGAGTTAGGCGTAGGTTAGTGCCGTAATTTTTTGGAAATTTTTTTCATATTTTAGCTCTAAGAAAAAAGTTGGGAAAATTTTTAAAGAAAAATTTTCACCCAAAAAAGTTTCAACTTCTATTTCGCATGAAAAAGGGGTCCAAATTTGTTTTTTTGATTTAAAACGTCCTATAAAAAAAAACCTCAAAAAAAGGCCCATACCCAAAATTTCCATCAGAAATTTTAAATATAAAAAATGTTTTTAATTTGGGAAAAAAAAAAATTTTTTTTGGTTTTTCAAAAAGGGAAAAAAATTTTTGGGTTTTTTTGGGCCCTAAGACTGCCGTTGGAAAATTTTGTTTTCCCCCGGCCCTGTTCCTGTTTCCGGGAAAGGAAATAAATTCCCAAAAATGCCCATAATTTGTTTAAACTTATTTTTTTTAACGTTCTTTTGGGAAAACCGGGGGCAAAAAACCCCATTTTAAAATAAAAATAAAAGGAAAAAAGGGGGAAAAAGAAATATTTTTAAAATTGCTTTTAAAATTTCCCTTGTTTCCCAACCTGAAAATTTAAAATTTTTAGTAAGGGGTTTGAACCCCCAAAAATTTAGAAAATTTTTTAAGGGGGGTGTTGAACTTAAAAGGTTTTCTGAAGAAACCTTAAATCCCATAAAAAATTCACAAATTGGGCTCCCCTTTGGTTTTTAAAAAGAAATTTAAAGTTTAAAAAAAATTTTAGAAAAAGGGAGAAATTTGGAAAAAGGAAGTTTTTGTTTAAAACCCCAATTAAAAAGGGGATAATGAACCCCAAAATTTGTTTTTAAAACCAACAAAGAACAAATTTTTTGGTTTTTCCCATTTTAAAAAAAAGGCCATTTTCTTTTTCCCAAAAAGGGTTTTTAAAAATTTGGTTTTTAGTTTTTTTAGGGCCCCTTTTTTTTGATTTAAAAACTTTTAAGGGAAAAATTTTTTAACTTTTTGAGAAATTTCCAAGGGTTTTTTTAAATCCCTTTTTTTTAAAAATTTAGGGTTTGGATGGAAAAGGGTTTAAGGGTTAAAATTTTTGTTTTAAAAAACCCTTAAAGACTTGGGAAGTAAAAATTGGTAACCCTTTTTTTTTAAAAAAACCTGTTTTAAACGGGGCAAAAAAAATAAAGTTTTTGGGTTTTCCCATTAAAATATTGGTTTTTAAAATTTTGATTTAGGGGTTTTTAAAAAGTTATTTTGGTTTTTAATTAAAAACCCTAAAAATTCCTTCCCCATGTAACTTTTAAAAAAAATTTTAAAAAAAACTTTCCCGAAAAAAAAAAAAACCCCTTTTAAAAAAAAGGGGGTTTTCCAATGAATGAGTTTATTTTAAACTTATTTTGCTGGGAATCCCCGGGTAAAAAAGGGAAAATGGGCCGGGGTTAAAATGAATATTTCATTTACCCTTTTAGCGAAATTTAAAAAAAGGTTTCCTTTTAAAAAAAAAACCCAATTTAAAATTCCCAAAAATTTTTTGGGGGGTTAAAAACGGGGTTTGAATTAAATTTTTTTTAAAATTTTTTTTTTTTTGTACACCCAAATTTTTTTTAAAATTTGTTGAAAAATTTTTAAAAAGAAAATTAGGGGAAAAAAAGAAAACTGGGGGCGGGGAGAAAATTTAATTCCCCTTTTACTTTTTTTCTTTTTTGAAATTTTAAACTAAAAGGAAAAAAGTTTTTTTCCCCCCAACCAGCCCAAAATTTCATTTCCCCGAAGGGCCCCTTTTTCCCCCGCCCGGGGGAAAAGGGCAAATTTGGGGGGTTTAAAAAAACAAATTTTCCCCAAAAAAACCCCCAAATTTTTTAAATTGGGGGTTTAAATTGGAATTCCCCCTTTGTAAATTTAAAAAACAGTTGGTGCCCCTGAACATTTTCTTTTTCTGGAGCCAATTCCCTTTCAAAAAGGAAAAGTTTTCCTTTTGTGAAAATTTTTAAAAAATTTTTAACGGGGGTTAATTTTTTTAAAACCCCCCCCCCTTTTGGTTTTTGGGGGCCCGAGCCGGAAAATGGGGCCCTGATTTTAAATTTAGGGGTTTGGGGGACCAACCGGCGGGGTTTTGGGTGGGGATCATTTGGGAATTAAAACTAAAAAGGGGGGGTAACTAAAAACCCCCAAAAAGGAAAGGGGAAAAAGCAGGGGGGAAAAAAATTTGGGGGTTTTTTTGGGGGCCTGTTTTTAAAAAACTGGGAAAAATTCAGAATGCCCCCCAAAAATTATTGAAACCCCCTTTTAAAAAAGGTTTTAAAAAAAATTTTTCCAACTGGGAAAAAATCTTTGGCCCAAAACGTACACGATAAAATGGGTCAATTTCCCTCAAAATTTGGGCCCCGGGTTTTTGCCAAATTTTTTCCCCCCCAAAAACCCCAACCCAATTAATTTTATGACCCCTTTTTTATTTTAAAAAGGGGTTTTTTCCCCAAAAAACTTTTAAAACCCTTTTGGGGTTTTTTTCCCCAAAAAAATTTTCCCCCAAAAAAAATTCAAATTTTTTTTAAGAAATTTAAATTTTTAAATTTTTAATTTGGTTATCAAATTTCCAATTATATTTTAACTTTTTCCCCCCCCAAAAAAAAAAATCTTTAAAATTTTTTTCATGGTTTTCCCCCGGGGTTTAAAAGCTTTTTTTTGACCCCACCCCGGGCCCTGGTTCCCGTTTTTTCTAAAACCCCTTTTTTTTTTAAACCCAAGGGCTTTTTGGTCCCTTTTTGCCCCCCGGGGGAAAAATTCTGTTTTGCCCGGGGCAAACTGGAAACCCTTTTTTTCCCAATTTTTTTAAAAAAAAACCCCTTTTTTTAAAAGGGAAGGTCAAAACCCCTTTTTTAAAAAAAAAAAGAACCTTTTTTCCCCCCAAACTAACCCTTTTTTTTAAAAATTTAGAAATTTTTTTCCCCAACCCCCTCCCCTTTTTAAAAATTTTTTTACAAATTCTAAAAGTGGGGGAAAAGGGTTTCCCGGGGTGGGGGGGAAAAAAAGGGCCCAATGGGGGGGCCCCTCAAATTACCCAAGGGGAACAGGTTTGGGCCCAATTCCGGGCAAACTGGGGGGGGGCCCAACCCCTTTTTCCTTGTTTTTCATAAAAGGCTCCCCTTTTCCCCAGTCTTACCTTTGCCTTTAAAAAAAACTTTCCCAATTTTCCCTTTTTGCTTTTGGGGAACCGTTTTTGGGGGGGTTTTTTAAAAAGGGGGGGGCTGGTTCAAAGGCCAGTTTGGATTTTCCCTTTGGGTTCCAAATTTAAAAAGAATTTTCTTTTTCTTTTCGGGAGTTTTCCCCTTTGGGATTTTTTTTAAAGTTTTAAATATTTTAAATTTTTTTTGAACCCAAACCTTGAAATTTAAAACCAAAGGGAAATTTCTTAAAAGGAAAGGGTAAATTTTTTCCCAGGGTTTTTAACAATTACCTTTTTAAAAATTAAAAAAAAAGGGCCCAACCAAGGTTTTTCCCTCCCCCGGGATCCTTTTTTTCCCCGGGGGGGGCCCCGTTTGTCCCCGGGCCCCCAAGAGCTTTTGGGCTTTTCCCCTTTTTAAGGGAAACCTTTTGGGGGGGCAAACCCTTTTTTCCCCCAACCCCAAAAAAATCGCTTTTTCTGGGGTTTTTTTGGTTCCCGGGGTTTTTCCGGGAACCCTTTTTAAAAAAAAGGTTTTTAAAGTTTTCGGGGCATTTTGGGGAAACCCCCCAATTTTCCCTTTTTTTTTTAAAAGGAAAAAAGGTTTGGGGCCTTTTAACTTTAAATTTTTCAAAATTTTCCCATATTTTTCCAAAACCCAAAAAACTTTTTTTTATTTCCCCCTTTCCTCCAATTCCCTTTTTTTTTTCTTTCAACCGTTTTAGGTTTTTTCCCCCTTTTTTAAAATAGTTCCCGAGGGGGGCCCCTTTTAGCTTGGGCTTCCCCTTTTTTTTGAAACAGCCCTGGGGGTTTTGTGTGCCTTTCCAGTTTTGGGGCTTCGGGCCTTTTGGTTTTGGTTTTTTGGGGCCCAAATGAGGGGGGGGGGCCAGAACTTTACTTGGGGTTTTCCCTTTTTTTTGGTGGGGAAAAGTTTACCCCGGCTCGATCCCCGGGCTTTTATTTTCCCCTTTCGGGTTCGCAACCCCGCGGAGTGGAAAAGGGTTTCCTGTAAATCCCGGGGATTTTAGCTTGGGGTTTTTGGGGATTTCTTTCTTTCCACAAGAAATTTAAAAATTTAACCCCTTTTTCCCTTTTACAGGGGTTTTTTTTTTTGAAATTTTTTTTAAAAAAAAAAAATTTTTTTGGCCCAAAAATTTTTTTTGGGACCTGTGAAAACTTTACCCCCCCCAAAAAGGGAAACTTTGGGTGAAAAAGGGGGCCCCCCTTGGCCCTTCCCGTTTTTAAAAAAAAATTTTTCCCCTTTTTTTTGGTTAAAGGTTACCAAACCCCCCTTAAAGTTTTTGGTTTGTTTCCCCAAATCTTTGATTTTTCTCCAAGGATAAAAAGGGGGCATTTTGTTGGGAAAAAAGGGTCTGTTTCCCTTTTTTTTCCACGGGTTTTTGGGGGGGATTTGCCCCCTGCTTTCCCTTTTTCCCTTTCTTCCCCATGTAAATTTTTGGTTTTTTTCCGGGGGCCCCGGCCCCCATGTTCTTTTTTCCTCTTGACTGGGGTTTTTGGTTTTTTTTGGGGGGCCCCTTTGTGGGTGCCCCAGGGTTTTTAAAAATTTTTCTGTTTTGGGGGAAGTTTTTTTTTCGGGCGTTCCCCCCCCCACCGGGAAAACTGTTTGGTTTTTTCATTTCCTGTTTGGCAAACCTTTTCCCTTTCCTTTTCCCCCGCCCCCAGGGGTTTTTTGAAAGGGTGCTTTTTGGGTTTTTTTAAACGGGGGTTTTTTTTGTTTTCTTTTTTAATTTCCCTTTTTACTTTTTTGGGAAATTTTTGTTTCCCTTTTTCCAATGGTTTTGTTCCCCCGGGGGAACTTTGGGCCTTATCCCCGCTTTTTTAAATTCTGGTAAGAAGTCCCTTTTGTTGAAATAAAAACAAAATCCCCGGGTTTTTAAAAATTTTTTGGTTAACCCTTTCAATAATTTCCTACCCTTTTTAAAGGTTAATTTAAAACCCCTTTTTCCCTGGTCCTCTTTTCTTTCATTGGAAAAAATTTTCTTTCCCCCCCTTTTTTTTTTAAAATTTCCCCCTTTGAAGGGCCCCAAAAATTTAAAAATTTTCCAACCCTCTATTTTTTTTGGGGAAAAATGTTTAAAAAGGGGGGTGATTTTTTTAAAAAAAAGGTGGTGCATACCCCAGGTTTTAGGCCCATGGGTTTCTTTTTCCCTTTTTTTTTAGTTTAAAAAATTTTCGGGTTTTTTACTTTCTACAAAAAAGCTTTTTAACCCCCGGGGTCTGGTTCCCTTTTCCCTTAAAGGGTTTCCCCTTCCCCTTTTAAAACCATCCTTAAAAAAAACCCCTTCCAAAATTTTTTTTTTGGATGAAAATTTGGCCCCAAAAAACCCAAAAGGGAAAAAATCTTCCTTGGGGAAAAAAAAAAAAAATTGGGGAAAAAAGGCATTTTGGCGGGAAAAAAAGGGGGGGCAAACAAAAGGGGTTTTTTTTAAAAAAAAAACCCCAAAAAAAGTTTTAAATAAATTTGGGGTTTTTTCCCCGGGGGGGCCCAAAAAATTTTAAACATTTCTTAAAAATTTTTTTTTTAATTTAAACTCTTTGGAAAAAATTTTGGGAAAAAAAAAAAAAAAGGGAAAATTTTTAACGAAAAAAAAAAAGGGGGGGCAAAAAATTTGAAAATTTCGGGTTTAAAAACCTTTAGGGTGGAAAAAACAAAAAGGACCAAAAAATTTTTTAAAAAATAAAAAAATTTTGGAAAACCCAAAATTTTTAATTAATGAAGGGGGAAAAAAACCTTTCAAAAAAAAAACTTTTTTGTTATTAGAACCAAATTTAAAAAAAGTTTTTAAATTTGAAAATTTTTTTTTATCCAGTTCGAAAAAAATTTTTTACCAAACTTTTTTTTTAAAATTTTTTTAAACTAAAACAATTTAAATTTCCCCGAAAAGGCCGCAGTGAAAATTTTAGAAAAGAAGGGGTTGTTTTTTTGGGGGGAAAAGGGTTTTTTTGTTTAAAATAAAAGGGGTTTTTCCTTTAATTCCTTGGAAGGGAAAAGGGTTGTTTATTTGGAACCTTTGCTGAAAAAAAATTTTTTTAAGGGGGGGCCCCCAAAACCCCAGAAAAACCCCTTTTTAAAATTTTTTTACTCATTTGTTTTATTTTCCCTTTAATTTACTTTTTGGGCCCCTTTTTTCCCCCAAATTTTACACCCGGGGGTTCCCAAAATTTAAATTCGGGCTTTTTTAAAAACTTAAAATTTTTAAAAACTTTTTTTTAAAATTTTAAATTTAAAAAGAAAATTCTTTGGTGCTTTTTTTCTTCCCCATTTATTTTTTGGGAAATCTGTTTTTTTTCCCTTTTTAAAAAAATTTTTAAATTAAATTTCCCTCTATTTCAATTTTTTTGCCAAAAAAAATTTTTTTAAAAGGGGGTTTAGCCCAAAAGGGGTTTTTTAAAAAATTAAAATCCCTTCTTTTTTAAAAATTGGGGAAAAAAAATTTGAAAGGGGAAAACCTTTTTTTTTAAATTTTGGTATTTTTTGAAATTTTTTAAAAAAAATTTTTTTTTACAAAAAAAGGCAAAAAAATTTTTTTTAAAAATTTAAATTTTTTAAAAGGGGGAAAAAAATTTTTTTAAAAGGGTTAGGGTATCTAGATTTTAAGGGTTTTACCCGGAGTTTGCCAAAAAGGGGGGTCGCGGGAACAAAATTTTTTAATTTTGGGGTTGGGGGTTTTTAATTTTGGGAAAATGGGGGAAAATTTTTTTTTTTTGGGGGGGGAAAAAATTAAAAATTGGAAAAAAAGCACCCCCTTTTTTCTTTTTTTTTTTAAAAAAATTTGGGAAAAAAATTTTTTTGCTCCCCAAAAACCCACCCCGGGGGGAAAAATTCTTTAATTTTCCCAAAAAAAAAATTTACGCCCCCCAAAACCCTTTTTCACCCGGGCCCTTTTTTCCTTTTATACCCCCCTCAAAAATGGGCCATCCCCCGGGAAAAATTTCATCCCGCCAAAAAACCCCCGGGGGAAAATTTTATTTACTTTAAAAAAGGGGGAAAAAATAGGTGGGCCTTCCCTTTAACTTGAAATAAATTTTGGGCCCCGGGGGGTTTGGGGCCAAAAAACCCCCCCCCAAAAGAAAAGAGGGAAACCAAACCCAAACCAAAAAAACAAAACCCCCAAAACCCACTATTTAATTTTTCTTGCCCAAAAAAAAAACCCCTTTGAAAAAAAAAATTTTTTTCCCCCGAAAAACCCCCCTTTTTACCCCCTTTAAAAATCGGAAAAAATTTTTTAAAATTTTTTTCAACTTAAAAAAAATTTTTATAAACCCCCATGGGTTTTGGACCCTTAAACCAAAAAAATTTCAAAGGCCCAAACAACTAAACAAAAGCTAAAAAAATTTAAAACAGAAAAAATGGGGTTTTCCAAAACCCAGAAAAGGGAAGGGGCGGTTCCCCGCGGGGCTCCCAAAGTTTAAAACCCGAAAAAAATTTAAAATAATGGGAAAAATATTTAAAAAATTTTAAATAACCCGGGAAGGGTTTTTTTAATTTCAAATTTTTTAAATTGGGTTCACCTTTTTTTTAATTTTTATTTTAATTTTCCAAATAATAAATAATTTTAAAAAAAAAATTTATTTAAATCCCAAAAAAAATTTTTTTTAAAAATTTTTTTAAAGATAATTTAAAATAATCTGTTTTAAATCCAAAAAAACAAAAAAAACCCTTTTAAAAAAATTTGGTTTTTAAAACTGGGGTTTTACATTAAAACATAATTAAAATTTTTTAGAAAATATTTAAACACAAAAACCTAAAAAGAATTTAAATTTAAAATTTTTTTCATTTAAGGAAAACCGGGAAAAAATTTTTGAAAAATTTTTTGGGGAGGGGTTTTCCCTTGAAACCCTTTGGAAATTTAAAAAAAGGGGCCAAAAAAATTTTTGGGTTATTTTTAGATTTAAACCCAAAACCCACACCCCTTTAAAAATTTCCCTTGGGAAAAATTTAAAATTTTTTTTTTGGTTTTTTTTTTATTTTAAACCCTTTTTTTCCTTATAAAAATATAAAAAACCCCTTTTTTGTTTTCCCTTTCATTTTTAAAAAAAATTGGGGAAAAAAAAATTTTTAAAAACAAAAAGAAAAATGCCCTTTGGGGGTTTTAAATTTTGGGGAAATTTTAAAAGGGGGGGAAAATTTTGGGAAAACGAAGGTTTTAAAAAGAAAGTTTCATAGGTCTGAGATGCTAAGAGAGAGAGAGGTTAGGGCAAGGGAATGCATTATGCCAGAGAGTGTCCTCACAAAGATATAAGTACCAGTATGTGTGAGTGTGTGTGTGTGTTTGTCCTTTGATGCCTTTGATGTATCAACATTCTACAGTCTGATGTCAGAGGCTGCAGTAAGTGGACACACAGCCAGAGACGAGTTCAGAAGTCAAACAGGAGCAGAAACAGTTGGACTGGACAGGACTTGCTTATGATTTAGGAAGAAAGAACCACCAAATTGCACTGTGTTGGTCCTGCTTGGTAGCAGAGCTGACCATTGCCAACCTATGACATTCTCCTCCCTACCTGTGTCTGCAGTCGCTACACTCCTGTGTGTCTATGCTGTAGACTAGAGAGAAAGCTCTATTCTTAATTCTCTCTGTTTTCAGCTCTCAAGACCTTTGCAGCTTCTACCTGAACCTCTGTGATCTGGGGTTTACTACATCCCAAACAATATGCTCCCTTTTGAAACCAGAATGAAAGTTTTGCGTTCATGGTGATATATACCTCTGATTCTTGGGAATTTGGATAAAACTGGTTTTAATTCTGAAATAAAAAGTTACTTGAATATTCACTTTATACAAATATTTAAACTGTTGTACATATACTCTTCTAAAAGATCTAACATCATCTACTTTAAGCAAATTAGGAAAAGTAATGTTTTTTCTGTCATTCTGCTGGGGACTTCAAACGCCCACGTGGGCAGCAACAGGGACACCTGGAGGGGCGTGATTGGGAGGAACGGCCTCCCTGATCAGAACCCAAATGGTGTTCTGTTGTTGGACTTCTATGCTAGTCGCAGTTTGTCCATAATGAACACCATGTTCAAGCATAAGGGTGTACATGGCACCAGGACACCCTAGGTCGAAGGTCAATGATCGACTTCGTGGTCGTGTCGTTTGACCTTGGCCGTATGTCTTGGACACGGGTAAAGAGAGGGGCTGAGCTGTCAACTGATCACCACCTGGTGGTGAGTTGGATCCGCTGGCGGGGAGGCTGACAGGCTCAGCAGGCCCAAATGTATTGTGAGGGTCTGTTGGGAACATCTGGCTGAGCCCCCTGTCAGGGGGGTCTTCAACTCCCACCTCCGGGAGAGCTTCAACCAGATACCGAGAGAGGCTGGGGACATTGAGTCTGAGTGGACCATGTTCTCTGTATCTATTGTTGATGCAGCTGTCCGGAGCTGTGGTCATAAGGTCTCCGGTGCCTGTTGTGGCGGTAATCCCCGAACCCGACAGGCCAAGAGGGCCGCAGCCCGGGCGGTTGTAGAGGCAAAAACTCGGATCTGAGAGAGGTTCGGTGAGGCCATGGAGGAGGACTATCGGTCGGCCTCAAGGAGATTCTGGCAAACCGTCCGGCGCCTCAGGAGAGGGAAGCAGTACTCTACCAACACTATTTATAGTTGAGGCGGAGAGCTGTTGACCTTGACTGGGGACATTATTGGACGGTGGAAAGAATACTTTGAGGATCTCCTCAATCCCGCTGTTCACGATTTCCGTTGAGGAAACGGGATGGGGGTTTGGTGGCGGACTCATCCATCACCCAAGCTGGGGTGGATGAGGTCCGTCCCCAGTAGTCTCTGGATGTTGCAGAGCTGTCTTGGCTGACACGCCTCTGTAACATCGCAGCGTGGCAGTCGGGGACAGTACCCTGGAGTGGCAGACAGGGGTGGTGGTCCCTCTTTTCAAGAAGGAGGACCAGAGAGTGTGCTCCAACTATAGGGGGATCACACTTCTCAGCCTCCCTGGGAAAGTCTATGCCAGGGTGCTGGAGAGGAGGATTCGGCCGATAGTCGAACCTCGGATCCAGGAGGAACAATGCGGTTTTCGTCCTGGTCGTGGAACACTGGACCAGCTCTATACTTTCTATAGGGTGCTCGAGGGTTCATGGGTGTTTGCCCAACCAGTCCACATGTGTTTTGTGGATCTGGAGAAAGCGTTCGACCGTGTGCCTCGTGGGGTCCTGTGGAGGGTGCTCTGGGAGTATGGAGTCCGGGGCCCTCTGCTAGGGGCTGTCAGGTCTCTGTACAACTGGAGCAGGAGCTTGGTTCACATTGCCGGCAGTAAGTCAGACCTGTTTCCAGTGCATGTTGGACTCCGGCAGGGCTGCCTTTGTCACCAGTTCTGTTCATAATTTTTATGGACAGGAATTCAAGGTGCAGCCAGGGGCCAGAGGGAGTCGGGTTTGGGGACCACAGGATTTCATCCCTGCTTTTTGCGGATGATGTCCTGTTGGCTCCATCAAACCAAGACCTTCAGCATGTACTGGGGCAGTTTGCAGCCGAGTGTGAAGAAACGGGATGAGGACCAGCACCTCCAGGTCCGAGGCCATGATTCTCGACCGGAAAAGGGTGGCTTGCCCTCTCCGGGTTGGAGGAGAGTTCCTTCCTCAAGTGGAGGAGTTTAAGTATCTTGGGGTCTTGTTCACGAGTTGGGGAAGGACGGAGCGTGAGATTGACAGGCGGATCGGTGCAGCTTCCGCAGTAATGCGGTCGATGTACCGGTCCGTCATGGTGAAGAAGGAGCTGACCCAAAGGCGAAGCTCTCAATTTACCGGTCGATCCCACGTTCCTACTCTCACCTATGAACATGAGCTTTGGGTCATGACTGAAAGGACAAGATCTCGGATACAAGTGGCCGAGATGAGTTTCCTCGCAGGGTGGCTAGGTGGTCCCTTAGAGATGGGGTGAGGAGCTTGGTCATCCGGGAGGAGCTTGGAGTGCGGCCGCTGCTCCTCCACATCGAGAGGGGCCAGTTGAGGTGGCTCGGGCATCTATTCAGGATGCCCCTGGACACCTCCCTAGGGAGGTGTTCGGGCATGTCTCGCCAGGAGGAGGCCCCGGGAAGACCTAGGACACGCTGGAGGGACTATGTCTCGGCTGGCCTGGGAGCGCCTCGGGGTTCCCCGGAAGAGCTGGAGGAAGTGGCCAAGGAGAGGGAAGTCTGGGCGTCCCTGCTTAGACTGCTGCCCCCCATGACCCGGCCCTGGATAAGCGGCAGATAATGATGATGATGATGATGTTTTTTTTTTATTTAACAAAGATATTTTTGTATTAAAATGGATGAGTACTTTAATAACTCAACAGCAATGAAGAAAAATTGTAAGCACTTAAAAACAAAGCATTTAAAACAAATTAAAGCGGCCTCTGACGGTGGTGACACTAATCTGACGGTGGTTTCATTACAACATACATTTCCAAAATTTATACCACTCAAGTCAATGCCTTCTTGTTTAAGAACTATTTACTCCAAAAATAAAAGGTGTAAGGTACATTTAGGCAATATCATCAACCTCACTCCCATAACATCAAATATCAAATCATCATAATAAAAATTACAGTCATTACCACTATAAACTGTATATTGGACATGAATTACAGATAAATGAATAACTACATCTCACAGTCTCTTTTCCATAAACTGAAATATCTCAAAATACAGATAGCATTCTGTATAAATACCACAAAACACATCTGGCACAATAATAACAATAATTCAAATGTGAACTCCTGTGAGTATTCCCTGACTGTAATACATCACTCAATTAGCTTTGTCAAGAAGTATAGTGTATATGTTTCTCCTCGATGAAGTCCATGACTTCAGCAGACAGACTGCATTTCTCCCTTATCCTGCTTGCACGACCTGGTGACGACAGTCCCACAAGTTTGATCAGAATATGGTCAAATGGTATGAAGCACATACTGTGCTTTGCACCTCGTTTTGGATGGAATCGTGTGTTGGGCCCATGAGGATGGAAAAATTCCACTTCCACATCTTGATGATGAGCGTCCACAGTGAGAGCCTTTGCTAACCACCAGTGTAGGTCATAAATGACCACAAGCCAATCTCCACACTGAACTACATCAGCAGATAGATCTGTCACAGTCACGTCTGGACCACTCTTGCTCACTTTCCTCCCATTCCATTTTCTCCTGCTCACTTTCCTCCCATTCCATTTTCTCTTTGCTCACTTTCCTCCCATTCCATTTTCTCTTTGCTCACTTCCCTCCTGTTCCATTTCCTCCATCAACATTGCCAAAGGACCTTTCCTCTTTTGCATTGGTATAGGACCATCATCCTCAACCTGTGCTCTGGGTGTGTTGGCAGTCAACTGGAATATGGTTGGGCTGAAACACTGACACATCTGTGGCTCACTGCAGGAACAGGACAGTGACCTGCAATGGATCTCAGAGTCATTTTGGTGTGTCGGTATGACCTGATGGAGTTTTCTTGTTGCAGGTACAGATTTTAGTGGTAGAGAAAGGAGTGCATCATATGGCTGCATGTCAGCTTCAGTAATGATATAGGGCTTAGTGCTGGAGAGGCTTCTGCCAACCATATCATGGAAAATATTCCCATTCACAATGTCATTCCCCCGCAGTATAAGGCTGTCTGCAGTCCTTTTCACAGTACCTCCTATGCCATCTGGTGCTCCCTTCCCATGTGAGATGGGGAAGAAGTTCCAGGTTGCTCTCTTGAAACCTAGAGTTGGAGGGACACTGCAGAGGAGAGAGAAGTTATTCTTGTTTTGTATTGCTTGCTGGGGCGATCTGACCAAAAGTGAATTGTATCAACTTTGGAAACTTTCAACAAATATCTTTCAGGACTGGTTCCATGTGAGTCCAAATGGCAGATGCATCTTGTCGCTTGGATTCTGATTCTGTGCAAAAGCCTGTGTTCTGTTCTTTTGTATAGTACATGCCAGTGTGCAGGTTGAGCTGTGGGCGGTTCTGACCAAAGTGGCATGACTGCACCTCAGAACTATACTTGCATCTCCACCCCTCAGAAAAGTCCACATGCACAATTACTGTGCTATCATTGCACTCCTCAATTATGCTCCTATACTCTCTGGTCTGGTTCTGAACTAAGCACACGTGTGTTGTTATTTCTGTCTTTAGTTTGTCTTCATATTGTTTTAGAAGCTCTCCCAGCATGCCACTGTGTATCACAGGTCTTGTGTTGAAGTGCATGGTTCACCTCTGTGATAGAATATGGATCAGGAGGAAACGTCAGACCACACAAGGACTGAACGACAGTGAGCTTCTCATTCAGTGGAGTCAAGTTAATTCATTATTTCTAAACAGCAGAAATGTACCTTAGAGAGAATAGCGTACACCCTTCTGTCAAGATAATTTATGACCCCCCAAGTTGACCCCCTCCCTTCCCGCCACAGGACCCACGTGACCCCTGCCCCTAGTCCGACGCCCCCCCACAAACATTCAGAGTTTCAGGTCAAAAGGTCCTCTATGGTATGAAAAAAAACGGTGTTACCTTCACTTTGTGTCTCTAAAATACTTATTTACAACATGGGTCTGTTGTATTTCCTCTACTTTATGTCTCTAAAATGCGTATTGACAACGGATCTGTTGTTTTTCAGGTATCATCAAAAAAAAAAAAAGAAAGAAAAACGAAAGGTATAAAATGTGTAGGTGAGAAAATAACACCAGTACATAGGGATCAGACTGCGCCGGCAAGATGAGTCGTGGTATGAATACGAATTTATTTGCTCGATCCTCTCGCTTTTAAAAAAAACACAGAGTAACTAAATATAACATTTTATTTATCTTAGAGATTACCGTTTGAGCGCCGAAATACACTCTCTTCCGCGTGGAAACTTGTTTTCTGGTAAGTCTCCGCAGAGCAGCTATACATTTAAATGATTAATTTTGAAATGATTTAACGAAGGTTTTCCTTGTTAAAAGTGACTTCAGAGGAGCTGGAGGACCTCCACTTTACGCAGTCAGACTACGGTAAGAAACAATGAGCGATTGGTAGCGCAATAAAGAGCCCTAGACGGGTCACTGATGACAAAATACTTACAGATTTAATAGACCGCGCTGAGCGGTGTTTTGGGACATCTGACACATCTGCGAAGTGTGCGGAGGAGACAGCAGGGACGAGGATTTTGTGCCGACCGTCCGTCCGCTCTAGAAACCGCCTGAGACGCCCGCCCGCTGTGTTGAGCGTCAACATCAGCCCGATCTCGGTTCGGACCCGTCCTCCAAAAGCATCCTACCAGAAGTTCCGGAAAGAGAGTCCGAAGGCGCTCCTGCTGTAACGGGTAAGTCTTTATTTTAATTTTTTCAAAGTCTGAAAAAACGCCGCTGTCGGTTCGCCTCCTCTTTTCTGCCGCTCAAAATTTGAAATGAAAGCCGATAGGAAGTGAGGTCGAGCGAAGCGAGGGGCGTACTCCATCAGAATCTTCGGTGATGTTTTAAGAGAACAGCGCCGCCCTAGACGTTGGCGGTGTACTGTGTAAACTTAGTCAGAATACGTTTAAAGAGTAACTTTCTCCTATACATTTTAAAAAGTAAATGAATTGAAATAATGATTCAATTATTGTGTGTCTACAGAATTTCAACCTGCCCCTCTGGAGGATTTACCTCCTGAAAACATCCAACCAGTGAGAGAAATAACGGGTAAGTTTTAATGAAAATAAAGATGGTAGATTTAAAAAATTTGAACCAAGAGGAGTCTTAAAGTTTTTTTTTTTTTATCATTAAAAATAATATGATTCGTGCGTCTGTCTACAGAGCCTCAGTACTGTGTAACTTAATGAGAATACGTTTAAAGAGTAACTTCCTCCTATATATTTTAAAAAAGTAAATAAAATAATGATTCAATTATTGTGTGTCTACAGAATTTCAACCTGCCCCTCTGGAGGATTTACCTCCTGAAAACATCCAGCCAGTGAGAGAAATAACGGGTAAGTTTTAACGAAAATAAAGATGGTAGATTGAAAAAATTTGGACCAAGAGGAGTCTTAAAGTTTTTTTTTTTTAATCATTAAAAATAATATTATGATTTGTGCGTATGTCTACAGAGCCTCAACCTGCCAAAGAGCAACCTGCTGCTGATACATCAGACAAACGGTTGAAGATCTGGGAGCCCGTGCAATTTAGAGGAAGATTTCAGCCTCACGGCTCCGCTTCTGGTTCCGGTTCTGGTTCCGGTCCCCGCTTCCAGCATTCACGACGTCGGAGGAGGGTACGCAGGGATCATAGAGCGCCTCCCACTGTGGTGAATATCAGTAACTCGACATTCCACTTCCACTCTGGGTTTTTTTTCTTTTGAAAAGAGAAATGGATAAAGAGTTCATAGCAGTTCCTGTAGAGTTAGAAGAAATTGTAGAAGAACTGAATAACCTTCCACCTGTTGCTGAAATAAATGTTCAAAATTCTGGTGCAGAACATTCTGGTGCAGAGAATTATTTTCAGCCCTTAGAAAATGCTCTCCAGCATCTTGTGCTTTTGTCAGCGGCAGCAAACCCAGAACATTATTTTCAGCCCTTAGAAAATGCTCTTCAAAGCCTCACCTCCCCTAGCTCACCCATCTTTGAGGATGCCCGAGCAGCGTCGCTGTACCCTCATCACCAGAGACAGACCCTGTTCCAGAGCATCGAGGAGGAAATTTTAGAATCTCCTCCTCCTCCTCCCTCCGACCACTTCCAGAACGACCGCGACCGCTTTAACAACGTGGGAATAAGGCGTACTTTCGCCATTCCTCCTCCCGAAAACGTACCCGATCTCGCTCAATTTTACATAGATGTTATGAGCATCCTCCGAGATTTGGCGGAGGAGGCAAAATCAAACGCTAGACGAAATGATGTGATCCAGTTAGAGTTGAGAGGAGAAAGCGTGCATCAACACGTCTCGGTGACCGTTGACGAAAACGGGGATGCCATCCTTCCCGCCTTTGAGGGTCTGCTAGAAAGGTTAGTACAATCCAACGCAGATATCGCCTCAGACGATAACCTGGAATTAATCGTCCAGGTGGTGAGAAATCCCAACGGCGGTGTCAAAAGAAAACTGCACAAAACTTTAGAGTGCGAAATCATTCAAAAGAAGAAACGCCATCTGTACGTGGTAAACAATAACGATGATCGTCTCTGCTTCGCCATCTGCCTAGCTCACCTCACAAACCCCGGGGTCGGCGTCAACGAGGCTGTAGAACGAGGGAGAGAGTTGCAGCGTCTAGCCGGTCTGAGTGAGCAGACGCCCGTGACCTTTAGCGACGACGAGGTAAATTTGAAAATATTCTCAGGCGTAAAATTGTGGTCTTTCACAAAACTACAGACAAGCGTCCTCTCTCTCATTTTGAGACCGCTTTTTCTGATCGTTCAAATCCTCTATTTCTGCTTTTGTTGCAAAATCATTACTACGGTATACAAAATCTGAAAGGTTTTCTGGGTGCTAGGTACGTTTGTCAGTATTGCTACAAGACCTTTGAAAACTCACACACGCTGCCGTTGCCCGGCTACTGCCCCGTCTGCTGTGACCTCTGTCCAGTGGGAGAGGATCTCAGCCGCGTATACTGCCAGGACTGCGGCAGGATGTGTTGTACGCCTTTGTGCTTTTCCAGACACAAAGAGCCTCGGCAGAGGGGTGAAAAGTGCATCAGTACTTGCGGTATGATTAAAAGATGCAGGGATTGTAGAAATCTGTACACCGTCAGTAAAACAGCAAAGTCTCACACCTGTCCTCTGAAGGCGTGTCACATCTGCGGGGAAAAAGTAGCCCTCGACAGTCTGAGCACGGAGCAGCACCAATGCTACATCCAGCCTCTCCCACCGTTGACGGAGCACGGTGAAAAATTGATTTTTTACGATTTTGAAACGTTCGTCGACAGGGAAGGGGTGCACGCCCCTTACTTGGTGTGCACCAAAACATGGAAGGGTGAAGAGTGGGGCTCTTACGGTTTAGACTGCGTCAGAGACTTTCTCCTGCGTTTCAGGAGACTTCTTTACCAGGGAGCCACGTTTATAGCCCACAACGCTCGAGGTTTTGACAGCTACCTGATCCTCAACTGCATGATAGAACTGGGTTACAAACCTTCTCACCTCATCATGCACGGCAGTAAAGTTCTGAGTTTCACAGATCCTGATTTCCGGTTAAAATTCATCGACTCGTTATGTTTTCTCACCATGCCTTTAAACGCTATGCCCAAAGCATTGGGTTTTAGCGATCAGAGCAAGGGCTACTTCCCTCACAGGTTCAGCTCAAAGAAGCGTTTAAGATACGTCGGACCCTACCCCCCACCCAACGATTATGGTGTAGAACGCATGACATCGCAGCAAGCAGAGTTTCAGTGCTGGTACGAAACAGCTTCTCAGGGTATCTTTCACTTTGAAAAGGAAGCTCTGTACTATTGTAAAAATGACGTCCGCATTCTCTTAGAGGGATGCGCCAGATTCAGAAATCAGTTTCTCCGCGACACGGGACTGGACCCTTTCAGCTGCGTGACTATTGCCTCAGCCTGCATGAAAGTGTTTCTCACCAATTTCCTGCCCCCTCAATCCTTGGCCATACCTCCGCCCGACAACTACAGGCATCAGTGCAAAAGCTATTCAAACGCCTCCATCCAGTGGTTAGAGTGGGTGGCGCACACAGAAAACAAGTTTATTCGCACGCTCTGAACGAGGAGAAAAACAAATAGGGCCTTACTTTGTGGACGGTTATGCGAAATCGAAGGTGTAAAAACGCTGGCGTGGGAATTCCTGGGGTGCTTTTATCACGGTTGTCCCACCTGTTTTCAGCCCTGCGAGACGTGTCCTTTGACAGGAACCCCTATGAGGCGCTGCACGAAGCTACCTGTGAGAAATTACAAAGACTGGAAAGCGTTTACGGAGTCCATACGATCGTCATGAGAGAACACGAATAGTCAGAGATGACACGCTCTCACCCCGGAGTGATGGCCTTTCTCAAACGCTTTCGAGGCCCCAAACCTCTCTCCCCTTGCCAAGCTCTCTACAGAGGCAGGACCTGCGCCGTGAGGTTGAGATACACGGCGGCCTCTGACGAAACCGTGCAGTACGTGGACGTGACGTCTCTGTACCCCTACGTCAATTGTAGCTTTGCGTACCCGCTAGGCCACCCGACCGTCATATACAAAGACTTTGATGACCCACGAAACTACTACGGGCTCATCAGCGCCGTCGTCTACCCTCCTCGTGGGCTCTTTTTTCCTGTACTGCCTTACAAAACCTCTCGAGGCAAATTGGTGTTCACCCTCTGCCGTACGTGTGCTGAAACAAACAATCAGACATCCTCTTGCAAACACGACGATGAGGCTAGAGCGTTGACGGGGGTGTGGGTCACCGTCGAATTCAACAAAGCTCTGGATCGCGGTTACAGAGTCGGAGAGATTAACGAAGTGTGGCACTTTGACAGACGTAGCGATTCCATCTTTGTCGACTACATACACACCTTTCTGAAAGGAAAGCAGGAGGCTTCTGGGTACCCCCCAGAGGCGTGTGATGATGAGAAAGCAGGCAAAAGTACATCAGAGACTATCGACTCCATCAAGGCGTCCAATTAGACGCAGACAAAATTGAAACCAACCCAGCCAGGAGACAGGTGTCTAAGCTCTGCCTCAACAGCTTCTGGGGCAAGTTTGCGCAGAGAAGTAATATGATTAGAACCGAGCTGATCAGCGAGCCGGAGCAGTTTTTCCGCTTGATGTTTTCAGGCCAGCATCGAGTCAAGTACTTTTCCTTCCTCAGCGACAAAACCGCAATGGTTCAGTGGAATTACCACGAGCGATGCGTCGTACCTCCCGGCAGATCCAATAACGTTTTCGTCGCCGCCTTCACCACCGCCTACGCCCGTCTCAAGTTGTACGAGTATCTGGAACAGTTGGGAGACAGGGTCCTCTATACCGATACAGATAGCCTGATTTATTCGGTGAAAGAGGGAGAGTCCCCCTTGGAACTGGGTCATTATCTGGGGGATTTGACGGATGAGCTGGGAGGCGACAGCATTCAAGAATACGCCGCCGCCGGTCCTAAATGTTACGCCTACCAAACTAGAAATAGTAAAAAGGTAGTGATGCGCGTCAAGGGTATCACTCAGACCCGAGACAGCAGCGAAGCGAGTCAACTTTGACGGTGTAAAAAGAGCTGGTGGAAGGTTATTTGGACGAGTCTAGGGAGAGGAACGGGTGATTCAAATCCCTCAACACAACATCGTTAGGGATAAAAAGAGACTGCTATTGAAAAATTCAGCATTTCAGAAAAAATTTAGAGTGGTATACGACAAAAGATGTCTGTTTAGCGACGGGACGAGCCTGCCTTTCGGCTATTGATTTTGAATCGAGTCTGTGATGGAGGAAATTAACTTTGATCCTAGACTTACTGCACCTTTTTCATGTCTGGTGGTGGGACCCAGCGGTTGTGGGAAAACCTATTTTGTAAAAAGTGTTTTAGAAAATTTAAAAAATGCTGTAAATATTGTACCTGAAAATGTAGTGTGGATTTATACTTCCTTTCAACCTATGTATGCTGAACTACAAAAGATAAATAAAAATATTAAATTTGTTGAAGGTCTGCCTGAGTCTTTTGAAGACGACAACCTGTTTCCTCCCGAGCAGAGTCATTTGATTATTCTGGACGATGTTATTTTTCAGGCCTCTGACCATCCTGAAGTGGTTAGAATTTTCATGCAGTACAGACATCATAGACGTATGAGCGTCATGATGCTCACTCAAAATGTATTTCATCGAGGCAAATACAGCCGCACCATCAGTCTGAACAGTAATTATATGGTGCTCTTTAAAATCCTCGGGATAAATTACAGCTGAATGTGTTAGCTCATCAGATCTTTCCGTCCCAAAAAACTTTTTTCTGGAAAGTTTTGAAGACGCCATCAAAGACCCTCACAGCTATTTAATCCTCGACCTCACACCCACCTGCCCAGAACGGTACAGACTGAGGACGGGATACTTCCGGTCAGTGGCCGACGGTGTACGTCCAGAAACCCAGATAAATTCTTCCTCACCATGTCGAAGCGTATAAAAAGGAACGGTCCCTTACTCAAAGCTCTGTACCTGGCTACGCCTCAGAAACGTCGAGATATTCTAGCTCACTGTTCGCCGGACTTTCTCAGCGCCCTGTGTGAGATCGCCGTCAATATTTTGAAAGGCAACATTCCCCTCTCGTCTCAACAATATACGAAACTAAAGAGACAGAAAAAAATTATCAAATTATCAATTATCAGAGAAGTGGGTTTGAAACGTAAAAAACAAGTGTTAAAGAAGCAGACGGGGGGATTTCTTTTACCCCTACTTTCAGCCGCTATACCTATCATCGAAAACCTCATAGGAGGACTTATAAGAAAATAAAATGTCTCTGAGGACGAGCCAGAAAATGTTTCTCCTCTCACCCCAGCAGCTGAGCCGTCTGACCCGCCCCGAATCTTCTTCTATCAGACAGACGGCCAAAGATGATTTGGATGTTCAAATGAGAGAGATCTTAAACGAACCCGGATTGAGTTCCTATGAAAAAATCAAAAAAAAATACAACGCGCTCCTGCAAAGATACCTCGCTCTGATCAAGCAGGGTAAGAAAGAGGAACGTCGGGTGACTTTGTCTTTGCATCATGACCCGTCGCGAGAGGAGGGGAAGGAGTTCACCCTGGGCGGACACGACGGCGGCGCTTTTCGCGCCTGTACCGCAAAAGGATTTGACGGAGCGGGATTTAGATGAAACGGCTAGTGAGACATTAAAAAGTCTTCCTCCCCGCGATCGCAGAAACGCCGAGTACGTGATGAAGAAGTTAGCCGAAGGTGAGGGGGGCTGGACTTCGAAAGGGGAATTTGTTTATAAGGGGAAGACTGTGAAAGGGTCTCATATGATCGATTTATTTAAAAACCTTTCTTATAAAAAAAGAGCCCCACCGCCGGCTGGTTGGACTAGTTTCCTAAGTATTCTGAACGATCTGAACGTCCCGTTATCCGTCGTGACTAACCCTCAAGCGCGTAAACAGTTGCATCGTCTCAAAACGGACGACTTGCCTGATCTTTGGCAGAACAAGAAGAGAAAAAAAGAAGAAGAAGAAAAGTTAACCTATCTCCGCGATGGATTAGTCCGTCGGAAGAGGGAGAGGATAAAAAAAGACTGAAAAAACCTTCTAGATGGATCCACTTTTCCCCATAAATGACTCATACTCTGTCCTTTTCTCAATAAAATCTTTATTCATCAGCGTTCACGTGTCTACGGTACATTTTTTATCATGCATTTTACAAGAAAATAATAATAAACAGGATCATCTGCAACAATCTTTAAACGTTTGTAAAGATAATCCACGGGCGTGCTGGCAGAGATAGTAAACGCAGTGTTGCCCGCAGGTAATGGACAGGGGGTGTTGAAGCTGTCAATTGTGGTACAAGATCTCTGTAGAACGGTCTTCCAAAAACTGCGAGATACTCGAAGGGTAATAATCAAAGTGTGGGGGCAGACCGTAAGAGTCGAAAAAGGTAGCCGCGCCGTTTTCTTCCAGAGTCAAAGCCAACCAGTGTTCTCCCGGCATGTGGGAGGGGTGTGTGTTGACGATAAAGTACGCGGGGGATCTGAACGACAAAGTGAGTGAGGGAAGCTGGTCCGAGGCCCACACGCCGCAAAATACATCCCCCAGCAGACGGTGCAAAAGATTTTCCAGCTGATGGTTATCCATTTATTTTTTTTTCTTTTAGTTAATAATAATCCACCAACACCTGTCGTTTCGAGTTGATTTCCAGAATGGAATCGTAACAGGCGTACACAATCAGAGTGGTAGTGTGGGGTAGGGGAACTCTGAATCTCATCTCCAGTCTTAGATTCCCGTTGGAAATGGGGGACAACGCGTCGTTGTCTTCTCCCGGGTTGAGATTGAATACAAACAAAGAGTAACTGTCGTTAAATTCTCGACGATCGATGCTCAGAGGTAAATCTTTGAGATGTCTCCCTGTGGCCATGAACACGTTGTAAAATTCTCTGACCGAAATCCCGTCATTAAATCGGGGTTGGAAAGCTTTGGCGGGAATCTGTTTGCCGTCCTGACAGAGGGCCAGATATTCCACGTCGTTGTGGATAAAATTGAAGGGCGACAGCTCTCTCGACCCTGTGAAGGCTTCGTGGTTTACCATGCCCAAAACCACGTATTTGGGCATAGCCCCGAGAAAGAGATTCTCCTGATTACATACCCTGGAATTCTCTGGAATGGAGTAGGTTTTTACGTTGATGCGCGACAAGGGGGTAGCGCGTTACCCTTCAGTAAAGCCGCTGTGTGACCTAAGCGTACGGCCGGGGAAACGGTGACTTTTTTGACAAACAGAGAGGCCCCTAATATCTTCAAACGAAAATTGGAGTTGCGGGGCCCCATCAGGCAGAAAGAGTCGCTGGAGCGGTTCAGTTTAATTCTCATATCCACGTTGTTCAAAAGGAGCCTCTCACAGAAAAACAGGTCGCCGTGGAGAGGACCCATCAGGTGTACTTCTCTAGAATTGACCGTGAAGGCGGCTCTCTCATTCAGCCCTCTGTTAGGTCTGTTATTGATCACTATGGAGTCCATGGCTCCCCGCCGTATCTTTGTAAAAAAGACCCGCGCTAAATTGACTCTTGAGCGTGTCTCCTGAAAAGTTGAGCAGAGTTTCAATGATGGCTCTGTAAGGGTGTGTGGAGCTAGACTGAGAAATCAGTCGATCCCCCAGAGTCACGTCGCATTGGCTGAACATTGTATTCAGAGGATAATTCACAAGGCCCACCGGCGCATCATTCGCCAGGTTGGTACCGTCGACGTTGGTAATTTTCACGCCGCACGTGTAACAAAGTATCGTTGAGATCCAAATACTTTTCACCATCGCCTGGGATAAAAAACTCAATGGGGCCCCCCGTCGGTGATGGCGGAGAGAGGTGAAATTTCAGTGTACATCTTATCTTCGACAGACAGCTGGGTCATGGGGCTGAAAATAAATCCAGTTCCGCTTAGAGTGCATTCGGGAGATTTATGATGTAAAAGAGCCATTTTAAAGGAATATTATTTTCCCCCTAGCGTTTAAAAGATGTCAGACTTTCTGGTAGACTTCCTTCCCTTACGCTTGCTTCTACCGAGTGAGTTTGTCTTTGAACCCTCACGCGCTTTTTTAGACGAGCTAAAAAACACGTTCTCCAGGCGGTCTCTTTTTCAATCTGCGCGATAACACGAAAATACCGCCTGATCCCTCTTGCTTCTTGTGACCGGTTAATTTCTCCGTTGCCTGGCTGATCACATTCGATGCGATGTGGCTAGCGGTCGATTTAAGATGAGGTTTAGCGATGGCAAAACCTCTTTTGAGCAGAGGGACACGAAACGAAATAATTTGGAAAATATAGAACCTATACCGCGACCGTACATGACGGGTGCTCCGTAAAACCCAGGTAAGGCACCCCCGACTTGACTTTCATAATAGCCGACAAAGCGATGAGGATCTTCTCTCCAGCGTATCTGAGCCATGGCTTTTCTCTCGAAGCAGACCGTAGCCGCAGACTGTCCGATAGATACTGAACAAGGGCCTTATCAGGCGTCATAGTTATATAGAGACGGTGCTCAACGTCGAAAGTTAGCCGGTTTAAAGTGTAGCTTGACGATGGTCTTTGCCGTAAACAAAGTTTACGTGTCTGTTGCGATCCGTTTTGATCTCGATGTGGATATTTTTGATGTACTTTTTTGACACGGGTACGTAATGTACAGTATGATATCTGATGCTCACCGTATCGCCAAAATGCCCTTTGATGTTGACCACTCCCAGAAGCGGGGAGTAACTATCGCCCACCGTTTGATACTGAACGAGGTCTGTGTAAACGTACAAGCTATTGAGCCCTGCGTCGAGATTGGCGGGGTAGGTGGCGGGACGGTTGGGTCCGAGAGTCCACCATTCCTCCGGTTTTAGGCCTAGCATGTAACCCAAGCGAGTGGGGACGAGGATTCTGTGCCGGCCGTCTCCTTTGAAGTCAAAGCGTTTGGTCACGTTGTTGAAAGAAATGTCGGCGCCGGGGATGTGCTTTTTTAATGGCGGGACTATATGATCCAGGAGTTCTTTTGGACTGTCATAATATCCTCCCCTACCAAATATCACGTTTCTCACCGACCCTACTCTGTCAGGCGGTTCACCTTCTTTCAGTTTTGACAATACAAAATAAGACCCGACCGGAGATAAGTTATACCAGGTGTGGGGGTAAACGATTTCACAGAGACCTACGACCCAGTCTCCGCTCAGTTCGATGGATTTAGCCAGATCCGTCGTGTAACTAGAACTGGTGTTATTTTTAAACATTTCCAGACTGGCGTTGGAAGGCAGGGTGACGTAAAACCCGTCTTGGTTTGAAGAGTCCATACTGAGCGAGCGAAAGCGAGTGACTAGAGGAACGAATAATGAAAGCCGCGGTCGCGAGGCACACAGATTTAAATGTCTTTCAGATCCGAGGCTTTTTCCAACGTACTAAAACCTGTTTTACACCCCTGACGGTACGCCGTTTCAAAATTTCTTCCACTCTGTACGTTCTGTCTTTAGCCATTTTTACTTTCTGCAACTCTGCTTCGTAAAACAATCCCTGGATAGGTTCACCATCATAATCTTTGAGCCTGTATACCGGAGGGGTACAAGGTAGGCGGTCTGACACACGTAAACACTTCGTCTGTGAAACTTTGTTCGTATTTTTTATCAAACACCCCTCGTAGTTTGGATATTCTGACCAGTTCCCCTTTCTTAAACTTCATCTTTGGCGCCTCTCTGTGTCGAGAGGGAAACGTGCCGTACAAATTTTGAAACACTTGAGAGGCGTTCTCCGAGGTCACCTGCGAGGAGTCATTTTAATACTGCTGTGGAAGCTGTTGTTGTAGCTGTCGACCAAATGTTGTAAGACGTCGAGGTATCGATGAGTATTGTTGGCCGTAAAATATCTCCACATTCTAGTTTTCAGCGTACGGTTAAATCTTTCAATCACCGAGGCCTTCAGGTCACTGGCTGTAGCAAAATGCACTATACCGTACTTCTTCATCAGGGCTTCAAACTTTTGGTTGAAAAATTCTTTACCCGCGTCTGTTTGCAGCTTTTCCGGCGTTTTGCTGTCTTGGAAAATAGATTCAAAGGCTGACGTTACTGCATCGGCCGTCTTTTTCTTTAACGCCCGGACATAGGCCTTTTTGGAAAATACATCGATGACCGTTAATAAATACTTGTACCCGTCGTTATGTTCGGACAGAGCCTGCATGTCACAAAGATCAGCCTGAAATTGGTTTAAAGGCCGGGGGACAAACACTCGGTTTCTGGGAAAATGTATTCTGGAGGGTTTGTGCAGAGTGTAAGCGTCTTGCTCGGATAAAAACTCTCTGACGTTTTCGGCCTTGACTTTCTCTCCGTTTCATCTTGCACGGCTCTCATGGAGTCGATCTACTCCTCCAAAGCTGCCCGGATGAGCAGGGTTGTAATACACTCTTTTCATCACCACGCTCTCACCCATCCCTCCCTTCTTCAGTAGTTTCTAACACTGAAATGAAGCAACAATGAGACTAGAGTGCTTTTTATTGTTTTCTTTATTTATTTATTTTTTTAGGCGCATACATGTTTCAACAACACCAAAAAAATAGCTAAATACAATGTTTAAAGAAAATAGCTAAATACAATGTTTAAAGAACATAACATAATACAATGAATGAAGAACATAGCTAAATACAATGTTTGAGCAAAATAGCTAAATACAATGTTTGAAGAAAATAGCTAAATACAATGTTTGAAGAAAATAGGTAAAATACAATGTTTGAAGAAAACAGCTATATACAATGTTTGAAGAAAAATATCAAAAAGCATGCGCATCTAACTTTTTAAAATTTTTAAAGCCAAGCTTAGCACGGAAGGATCCGAGTGAGTGTAAACGATGTAGTGTAATTTCACCAGTTCAGCGGTGATAGACAGACGCAAGTTGTTTTGCAGACAGTAACTGGAAGCATCCACAAACAAAGCATACAGACTGAACACATGACCGGGACTGATACGAAAAAAAGAGTCTCTAGTCCATTCTTTCACAATTTTTTCCAAGGTCTCTGACAAACTACCTGGGTTGATGCACACAGCATCGTATACAAACGTCTGCCAAGGGGTGTCGACAGAGCAGGAACGAACTTTGTCCAGAATGTTTTCCATTCGTATGCGATTTCAGCTACTGTAGAGTCTCTCAGCCTTGAGATTTTGTTTTGAATAACTTGATCCAAAAGATGAATTAACTGAGAAATGGCAGATAGGTCTTCCACAGCCCTCACACATTTTGCCCACTGATTACCCATTTTGTTATTTTCCAAAATGACTTACTTATTGTTCCAGCACTCGCTGACTGCTCGCAGTTGTCCGATTTTCACCACATCCTCTCCGATCAAGTCATCGTACATCTCGCTGATGCTCTCGTCGATTTTCCTGACCGATTTCAGTTCGTGTAAAAGGGTTTCTGTCACGCATCTGACTCTCCCGTCCTCAACTCGGATGTTGCGCAAGGTCAGTAGACGTTGAATGGAAGGAATCAATCTGGGAGTACAAAGTCGCCTCATCAGCCCGTAGTAGTTGGTCTGGTAAAAACCTTCTTCAAGTACTTCCAGACACATGTGTTGGGTCTGGCTAGGATGGTTGACCAGACAGCCGTAGCAGTTGTCACGGAGGAACTTGTGAACAGTCAGGTTGAGCAGATGGTACAAGCCGGATTTTACAGCCTCGATGAGCGCCGATGAGACCCAGCCGTCGACTTCGTCAACTTCTCCACCATCTGCGTTTTCTGATAAAGTTGAAGAAGGCTGGGAGGCAGGGATCGGGGAGTCGTCCGTGTCTGAGGCGACGGAGCTAGGGGACGGCTCGGCGTCCTCTGCATCTGAGGCGACGGAGCTAGGGGAGTGCTTGGCGTCCTCCGCGTCTGAGGCGACCTCCGCGTGTGAGATACTGGAGGCGGGCGATGAAGGTGGTGGTGAGGGCTGCTGTGGAGACATACCCTGAGTAGCGGAGGCTGGGGATGGAGGCGGCGGTGTAGCCGGAACCTGGGCCTCTTCCATATCTGAGGACTGTAGTGCGGCGTGAAGCTTGGCGACCTCGATGCTGCCGAACCGCCGGAAGTGGAGCAGACCGCTGTGCATGAAGCCCCCTTTTGAACAGCAAGCCTCGTCGTGTTCCATCTCGTCACCGAACATATCTTTTCTTCACTTTCCAAGTCTCTTTTATAGTGCTTTGAGGCGTGGTCTAGGAGGATGCTGCAGAGAGGTGGGGGGGCTGGAAGAGTCTAGAAGGTCAAGGTTTTTTTCACCACTAAAGCCTCCCTCCAGCTGCGACAGTTACGGAAAAGAGTGTTGATATTTCCTTCCGCTTCGCTCATCGTTTCATGCCAGACACGAAACGGCAGGGCTAATAACGTACGGAATACGCCGCAGTCTGAATTGAAATACTCCAAGACAAGGAACTCCTTACTGCCCGGATCCTCGGACGTCCCGCAGGCTGACCTGGAGGAACCATCGGCCGCAAACGTGCATTTTTGGACAGCCATACGGCGCTGAAAGTGATCTTTTTCCGTGCCAGCTCCGCATCGGTGGGGAGAGGCTGCAAGCTCCCACAGCTGGCTGGTGTTGGGCAATCACACTCCATGACCTCTAACGGCTCGGGGACCTTCGCGACGCGTCAATACATAAGCAAGTGTTTCAGCACACCCCAATCGACAGAAGTCAGCGTAGCTATGGTGGACAGAGTTCCCAAGGCTTCATCCTGACCCCGCTGATACAGCCACAGCTCCCCTGTTTCGTACTTGAACGCATAACCCCACCATCCACACAGTCCGTAGGGCTGTAAAGACCATTCTTCTTTCAGAGCCACGGAGGATGGCGTCTGCAGTCGTCGCAGATACACCGTTGTTCTCTTTGGGGTATTCGGCCTCGAGGGCGACTCTTCGTAGACATTGATGGGCGTCTCGCTAATCAGCGATCTGGTTAGATCGGGCGTCTTTTGCTGAGGCTCACTGATGGCGTCTTCCATCGTGGTTTCTTCGAGGGTTGCGTTGTCTGTCTTATGGGCTCCTGTCTGGTCTTTCGTCGCAAAAACTCACAGTCTTCTTCATTTCCCTTCGGCTCAGAGAAAACCGCTTTGCGATCGTTGTCACACCTCATTTTTCCCGACATGATGACTGCTATACTGTGCTGCCTCTTTTGCAACTTGGAAACTTTGTGTTTTTCAGAACCTTTATATTCGTTTTCAGCTACTATATCTCCTATGGAAAATGGGTGGAGGAGGGGAGGGATGATGAGGGGTTTTCCCAGGGGGCGTGGACCAAGGGAGAGGTGTGTGACGTCAGACTAGGGGCAGGGGTCACGTGGGTCCTGTGGCGGGAAGGGAGGGGGTCAACTGGCGGTCAACTTGGGGGGGGGTCATAAATGATCTTGACAGAAGGGTGTACTCTATTCTCTCTTACCTTCCCTTTGATTTATAACAGGTTAAATAGATTTGTATCAGGGAAACTAATGGATGGCATCATTATCTCTGAGAGGACACAAGGTGGTGGGATAGAACAGGACTAAGTAAACTGATTAAATATTTGTTTACATCATTTGTTTACAACATTACATCAAATTAAACTGTGAAACAAATGTTAAAGTGTATTTGAAAGTTGCTGAAGGTAAAGGAAAAGCAAAGGACGACAGGATGAGAGAATCCAGTTCATATGTCCTCCTGACAGAAATGGAGGTTTACAGTGATCAGCAGTGGGACACACACTGTTTATTGTCTTCATTAGTAGAATTTATGTAAAGTGTCAGACTCTGTGGCACAGACACAGGTGGAGGGAGAATTCAGCTTCTCTACTTAATCAACACTGAGCTTTATCCACCTGCACACATCAAACATGATCATTAACAGGAGTATTAACACTACTGTGAACTGACAACATGGTGTGGAGAGAAGAGGTGGTGTTAATACACTGCAGGCTGAGGGTGTGGCTGATGAGGTGATTGCAGACAGGTGAGCAGGAGCTCTGGAGGGAAACCCAAAGTAAGTCAACCACACCCAGGCCTACACACACACACAGACACACAGACAAACAGGGGACAAACAAGAAACACTAGGGAGGTTCTCCCAGAAACACGAGGAAGGAGGGAGAGACTGTCGGCTCCTAACATGACTTTGTACCATGCTCTCCACTAAAAGATGGAGAAGAGAGAAGTTTCTGTGCTGTATTTTTTCATCCTATTGTTAAGTGACAAAAGCAAATAAATTTCACATAGATAATTAACCAAATGTGAATCAGGCCCATTTTCACTCTATACTGACTGATTAACAACATGCTGATTTTATCTATTTAAAATTAAATCTACAACAGTCAAGTCTGTAAAAACTGAAGGGGTCTGAATACTTCCTGTAGCCACTGTATGTCACTTGCCCTAAGAGCAGTGTTTCATCTGCTGCTTCCTCTTCACATCCCACTGGCTGAAGCTCACAGCTGTTTAATGTCAGTGTAACTGAATCACTTCATTTAACAAGTGGAGAGTTTGTCAGGCAGCTACACTGAACCAGACATAAAGTCTAGTTTACTGAGCCCTGTTCATGGCCAGAAATCTGATTTCAGGCTTCATAACAAATCTGTGTTAACAAGAGATGTCACACGTCTTAAAATCCTCCACTGAGTCCACAAGATATCAGTGTAATGTGAATTTAGGTGAAACACACACACACACACACACACACAGACACAAACACAAACACACACATTTTGAGTCACAGAACAAATCTCATTTCCATTTTACTGAATCTTAAGTATGTGTGATGTGTTTCTTAGGTGAATTACCATAGAAATAACTGCCACTGCTTATCAAGCTTTATTTAAGAGGCCAGAACAGAGAGAGAAGGAGTGTGTGAGAGAGAACTCACTTTGAAAAGTGTCACTAAAATCTATCATTTCTTATCTAAATGGATTAATACTTTTCTTCTTTTTTTTCTGTTAAATGTTTATGTCATTGTGTAGCTGTTGATTTAAAGTGCAGGTGTTTCACCTGCTTGGAAATTAAATTAAATTACCCTTGATTCAGTGTTGTACAACAACATAACATTGAATCAAAGGGAATTTAATTTAAATTCTTTTGACACTCGCAAACAGAAAAAAGTCCTTTTAATGACAAAGTTAAACAGATCTCAATAATAATGTGATCTGAATTCATTATTAATATAAAACACAAACACACAGGACACATCTAAATCATCAGTGGTGAAGCCAGTTGGTTGGAAAAGTCACATAATTAGATAAATGGAGATCACCTGTGTGCAGCCAAGGGCTTTCAGGTGATTGTAGTATAAATACACCTGCATCTGGAGGTTCCAGCTTTTGCTGAGTGAGCAGAGAAACTCTCCACCATGAAGACAGAACAACACTGAGTGTCTCTGAGAAAATGGGATTGAAAAGCAGAAATCAGTGGCTGGATACAAGAGAATTTCCAAGTCACTGAACTTCCCTTGAAGAACAGTTAAACCAATCACTATGAAATGGAAGGAGTGTGATATGGTGAATGATGTCTGTCTGTCTGGAGCAGGCTGTTTTAAAAAAACTGACATGTCAGAGAAGAAAACACGAGCAGCTCCAAACAGTTTCACACCATCTTTGTACTTTCACACTCTGATATTAGCTTTGGTTTTTCTCTCTCTCTGTCTCATCCTTGTAACAACCTCCTGCAGCAGGAGTCACATTGAATTTGTCACATCTGATGACCCTTCACTTGTTCATAGAAACCAGAAAAAAAATGAAGGTAATGTGGTTCAGTGCTGAGCCTGATAAACTAAAAGGGTTGCATTTGAGAATAAAGCAGTTCAATATCATTTGGAGGTTAAAACACATCATGTATTTTAAACTGCAGTGATAATTATTAAAAGGATACATTTTATTTGAGATGTCATCTCCAAACAAAAAGAGAAAATATCAGAGGTTGAATAAGGTTTGGCACAAAAAAAAAAATCAGAATCTCTCCTGACTGACAGCAGCAGGTCTGACATATGGAGGAGAGATGATCTCAGGCAGAGGTTTTATTGATAAGGGAAATAAAAATGTGCACAGGTGCATTAACCAGAGGATCTCACAGTCTTCTCTGTGTATCAGATCATCTATGGTGTCATGTACTTCAGGAAATGATTTAGTGTTTCAGAGAATTGTTCCTTTGGAAACATGGAGTCAAGAAAATCAGTTCTGAATCTGACCCTCTGAAGTACAGAGATAAATCTCTGTCAAGTGGAGTTAACCAAGCCTTCAACCCTTTGTCTTCAGGATGCTGACCACTGTCATTATCTCCATTCTGCTCTGACTTTCTTACTTTATTCTTTCTTAAAATAAGATCCTGACCATCCAAAACATATGAAAGTATAGTAAAGCTGATTCCAACAAAGCTCTTTAGATTCAAAAGATCATAATTCCTGAAAAGATTTACAATATATTTCACACAACTATAAATGTTTTATATTGTCAATAAAGACTTGTTTAATATACAGCCAGCAAAGGCAGACACCTTATGTGTTTTATTCATCTAATGATAGTGATTGGTCGATGTGGTCTTGGTCTTGTTGAATGTTGCCTTACAACTGATATTTTTGTACCTTATGTGTTAATATTGGAAAAAAAAAAAAAAAAAGCTGAATCAGCCCTTTGTTTTCCGGAGGAAGAGGACATTTTCTCCTTGAACACATTTGTTTGAGGCTGAGAGATTTCTTGACCTGCAGCTGAGTATCCTGCCACGAGTACAGTACAGTACAGTATGTCATGATTGAGCAAAGACGGAAGCCAAAAGCACGACTCCAGGGAGCAGAATCAAAAATAAAGTCTTTATTAAACAAAGTAGCAAATAATAATCACCCAAACAGGGAAAACGCAAGGAAATAAAATACCAAAAGAAGAACATAAAATCACTCAAACGAAGTAACACAAAATCACTCTTACGAGGAAAAACAACAAACTCAAACAAAGACAGGGCAGCAAGGCAAAGATCAAATAAACAAAGTACACAAACAAAGTATGAGGCGTCATGAAGCGTTTCGACTCATTGCAACACTGTATTGATCCTGTGTCAATACTATGTCACTGAATACTGACACCTGCTGGACCTTAAAAAATCCCTACAGGCAACCTAGTTGACAGACTCAACTGACACTGATTTGATGAGCTAGTATATACAATAATGTGAAAATCTAAGTGAACGTGTTGTGAATGAGGACGCTTGTGGACTGGGACTTTAATTTCAAATTTTTATAAAAAAAAAATAAGTTTTTCCAATGTTTTGAAATTGAGTCTGTTACGCTTTTTTGATACAACTTCTCCAGCTGTAGAAAACACCCGCTCACATGGCACAGATGAGGCTGGAGTGCAGAGAAATTGTAAGGAAAGCTGGAAGAAGTTTGGATAGATTGTCTTGTGGTTGTCCCAGCATCTCATAGGATCCTGGGACCTGGCAATATTACCCCTCTACCAGGTATCTCTGCACCTCCTGGATGGCTGTGGCACTTTTGGTCTGCCTGCTCACTTCGATGCCTAGATGTTGCCAAAGGTTATCTAAAAAAACAACAAATTGGCATTTTAGTACATGATTTCCAAACAACAACAAACAAATAATGCTGAATAACATGCCTGAAGTGGTTGCAGACAGCTGTTGTAAAAGCGGTCCCGGCTGGGGCTTATTTGTGCGTCCGATTACAGATGCACATTCTGACCGCAGTCTACTGATGGACTCATTGCACTTGGAGGAACTGAGGAACCCGAGTGATTTAAATCTGGGGTCTTGAAGTGTTGCTAGGGTCAACACACTTAATGACTCCAGATTGGAAGCAATGTCTGTGACTTGACGCTTCAGGTGTTCATGTAGGTGTATGGCTGCCTGTGTGTGCAAGGTTTACGCTCTAGTGCAAGAGCATTTTCATCATTGGGATGACCTTTGACCCTGGCACTCGCCTCTCTTCGGACAACTCCACTGTAGCTTGATGGAAAAGAGCAAGCACAAGAAGTGTTTCTCTTATGATGGTATACTCATCAGCTGTAAGTGGAGTCAAATCTGTTTTTAGAGAGGCCAGAGATACCCACACTGGTTCCCTCTCATCATGTAGCCTTGACAGCATTTTATATGTGCTGTTCCAGCGTGTTGGCACCTCATTGATAAGTTTTAGGGTTGGTCATCCCAAAATAGGACAGGTAGAATTAGATGAGATTAACTCAGCTACTCTAAATTTTCCTTAATCACCTGTAGGGCTGAAAGATTTTAGGAAAAGATCTAATTGTGATTTTTCTGGCAGATATTACGATTTTGATTTGATTCACTATTTTCTTCAAATCAAGCTTCAGTGCAATATTCACAGTGTACAGTATCATTTACAAACATGACAAAAAATGACATCATACAATTAAAACATTAAATGCCATTACTCGAATGCACTCTAATGAACTAAAAGAGCATCTTTGACTGTCTTAACTTAAAGTAGTGCAAAAAATCCTTGTGGTAAGTTAAATAAAATACAAAACAATTCCAAAAAAAAAAAAAAGTTAACTATATCATTTTAAGAAAAGCCTTACACTCACGTAGGTATAGGTCAAGGTCAGTCTTTTATGGCTCAAGGGAGCTAGCTTATCAACATCTATAGCAGCAGTTAAAGTACTTTATTCAACCCTATATTAAGAAACCTGGACTATCTTTTTTACAGTCAGTGAAATTGAAAAGTAATGGTAATGATATAAGACTTACTAAAATAAAATCACCCAATTTCTTCCCTTCTGAAAAATGTCAGACATTAAAATAGGTGAGTCATTCATTTATAGCTCAGCAGCACCCAAATCTTGCACGTTAATTCTGACCCCAGCTTGACAGACACTCTCTCAGTCCCGGGACAATATTCTGTCTGGTGTGGTCAGTGGGAAAGTATGCTGTCTGCAGGCAGCGACTTTTCAACTCAGAGTTGTCATTTACGAAATGCACAGTCAAACTAAGATATGGCTCGGTCGTTCTGCTTGACCACATATCAGTAGTTGTGGTATAATTCTCCACATTTTTCAGCTCTGTTAGCACTTTTTCTTTACACTCCACGTACAGCTGTGGGATGGCAACCTGGCTGAAGTAGGTGTGGAGGGACTTTTTCATCATGTGCTCGTCATGCAAAAGCCTGTGGTGATTTTTTAGTATAAATTGGTTATGTTTACGCTAGATGTTGCAACTTTAGTGCAATAGGTTTTGCACAGTATCTGTTTCTGGTGCACGTCTGCAGCCTCAAACCCGAAATACTCACAAATGGCCGACGTGCTGTTTTTCTTTGGGATTAAATCCTGTAACTCTGCTTCTGGTCCATTTCAGAAATTAAGGAGCAGGTTGTACTGATTGGCATGACCTGTGGAGGAGCAGCATGCTGCTTCTGATTGGTGAGCTTGGCAGGTAAGGAGACAGCTTGTATGTGTAAAATAGTTGACACAGCAGATCCTGGGTCAGACAGCAGCACTGCAAAAACACCACAGCTTTGATGATCACATGATCGCGTTGTCTGAAATCGCAGTTCCGATCAGAAAACGTTAAATCATTCAGCCCTACTCACCTGTAGATATACAGGACAAGCCATGTCCTATTAGTGTCAGCACTTTAGCTGCTAATGACAAGAAATTAAAACAGTCATGTGGACAAATGTTAATACTTTTAAAAATACTACCTTTTTTCTTTTGAGTGATATTGACAACGACTATGTCAAATTTATTTTCAAGTTAATTGAGATCAAATTGTTCAAATTGTACTTGCTCCTGTTATTTCTTTGGAAACTGTATTACAGCTCAGACACATGATTGAGCAACATCTGCATCAGTTCAAATAACTTTTTCCTGAAGCCAATGTAAAACCCAAGCAGCATGACATGTTGGCTCTACCTAGCCAGATCATATCTCTTGGTCCTTTAATTAGAAGTATGTGTATGCCATTTGAAGCTAAGCACAGTTATTTTAAGCAGTGGGTTTCTAAGTTCAATTTTAAAAATGTCTGTAAATCACTTGCAAACCATAATCAGTTCCTTGAATGCTGTCAAAATCAAACAGGTATTGAACATCCAATTTTTGCTAGTAAAAGAGAATCAGGGCCTGTCTCAGCTGTCAGAAATATTGATCATGTTAAGAGAAAAGTCAAAGATTTTTTCAGACATAGAGGTCACGCATTCTGTTGTCTCAGTGACATGGTACATCCTCAATGGCAATAAGTACATCAGTGGGAAATCTATGATTACTGTAGATGTAGATGGAGCTTTCCCAGTGTTTGGACTGATAAAAGATATCTTTATGATATATGATTCCTCTTTTGTTGCTTTTGAGTACCAGCATTATGAGACACTGAATTTGAGTCCAGAATTGCTGCATATGAGGTGGCAGGTCCCACTGTTGCTCAGGCCACAGAATGTACATGAACTCATTGACTGTATTTCCTATTTTTCAGTTAGTTTCAAAGAACATACGTTTGTGCCAACAAAATATAGTCTTTGTGATATTATTGCCCACAGAAGTAGACATTAATATGGCTAATAAGTGATGCATTGATGTATTGGGTGATCAAGTTTGTGTGTTTCAGCCCTGTTAACAAACACTGCTCATCAAAAATGCCATGGACTGTATGATGAGCTGTGGTTAAGGTTGTATCATTTCTTTTCTTTCACAGTTTGAACATACTTGAAGTCAGAGCAATAGTTTGTTGTTTGACTCCTGAATCAAGCAACTTAAGTTTGTTGCTGAATCTTAAAATAAGATTTATTTTGACGAGACTGGGTGAGAGATGTAATGGATCTTATTTTAACACTTATTTCCCCCTTTTTTTTTCAGATTTCCTGCTTATTTGAGACAAAAAAGATCAGGTTGTGCTTGATTTAAGATTATAGTGTAATGTTGAACACTTCAAATAAAAATTATCTCTTAAAACAAATTAAATTATCTCACACTTCTAAATCTAAAGATTTTTTTTTTTTTTTTATCTTGATAAGAACCAAATCATTTGCAGTTCACCTGCTGTCCTGCTCTTAGTGTTGCCTGTTTCTCTGTCTTTGTCACCTCTGGAATTTGTCCTCTGTTCCCTTTGGATTCACTTTTCATTTGTTCACCCCAAGTAAGAACTTCAATGTTTGAAGTTTTGGAATTGAGATTCTGAAGTTTTTCACCTTCTTGGACAGTTTAGTTGTTTAAGTTTTGTTTCCTGGCCTTGGACTTTGATCCAGTGATTTTGAGTTTAATAAAGAGGACTTTAACTGACTTGTGCGTACGTCTTGGGATTTCTTTAGTAAGGGGGAGGGGCAACCTTAGTGTTCTTGGCCACAGCTGTGACTGTAACAGGTCCCTGCTGACCTCTCATTTCATATTTTTACACTGTGTTTAAATATATGACACCTTGTGGACACAATATCATCTGAAAGGATTTTAAGATACTTTATTGTCGTATATACAACAAAATTCAGGTGCGCATCCAAAATATGATGCTCAGTAAGTAAAAAAAAAAAAAAAAAAAAAAAAAAAAGATTGTTGAAGTTGAGTCAATCAAGAATCTCAATCATTCCAATCCTATCACGTATGTCAGCTAAAGTGCTGCAGTATGCTGGTCATAAAATGATTTCAAATAAAGTGACAGTGGGGAAGAAAAGAATAAATGAACAATCATAAAATTATTGCAAACAATCAAATATTGCATGTGGATTGGTTACATGGGTATTTATTTCAGAGATGAGTTGAGTGTGTTTATGGCTTTGGGATAAAAGCTGTTCAGCAGTCTTGTGGTTGGTGTTTTGATGGATCTGTACCGTTTTCCTGAGGGGAGAAGCTGAAACAAAGTGTGGGCAGGGGATGAGAATCTTTTAAAATGTAGAATGCTTTCCTGAGGCAGTGGATTCCAACAGTGACAGGTTTTCAAACATGACAAAACAGACAAGATTTCAGAATCAAAAGCTGACAGAGAAGACAGTGACATAAAGGATCGTCTGTAGGTTCACAGATGCAATTATTTGGATTCTTGCTACATTTATTTTAAACTCACAGAATCTTTATCAGAACCATGTTTAGTTCCTAAAAGTTCAAAATGACTTTACAGCATATTATAGTGATTACTTATGATTTAATAAATGACTATATAACTATATTAGTTATAAGGTTATTGTGTTGGTCCTCATTTAAAATTTCATTTGGAAATTTACTGTTTTGATGTAAAATAACTTCAGTGACTCACTATGAGAAACTCCCACTCACTCATTCACTCCCTGCCACCGAGACAGCAGATAGATACACTTTGAAGGAGTGAAGGTATTTGGAAAGCTTTTTTGCTGCCCGTGTGTGTGTGTCTGCTTGCTAGCTAATGTGCTATGTGCTAAATGCTGTTACTGCTGTGACATTTTAAAAGCTCAACAACGGGGTGTATATTTCACTGTTAACATGAAGAAAATGAATGTGAACTGTAGCTGTGTTGCTTATTTTTGTAATTCATTTGGTATTTTTGAGAAGATTAAATATCATTAGTATGGGTTATGAGTTTTATGCGCGTATTGCGGAATAATGTCGACATCGTGGAACGGATTTTCAATGATTGTGTATGTGGGCGCCAGGTGTTTTTCGGCGGTTAGCCAGTGCGCGCTATGCCGCACTCCCATACATTCCAATGTAAAATTACTAACCTTGGCGTGGAGTTGGAATTCCACATTTTGGGCAAAATGATGAAATAATGAAATGGGAAAAATATGACAGACGCTACTTAATTAGGAGATCTCAAAAATGTTATTTTTGTTCGAAATTTATCTTGTTTTGTAAACTTTTAAAGGTTCTGAAAATTTCTTGAAGAAATACCCTAAACGGCCACCAGGTGTCACTGTCTGTCTATTTTCAAATTCCAGGAATTATACCTTTTCCAAGTTACGTGGCGGAAATGTGACCCGGACAGTTGACCTAATGGGGGTGAAATGTTAGGAGAGCACGGTGGGTAAGTTCAAGTTCCTGGAATTGAACCTCCATGCGGTAAGTACCTCAGACACATGCCCGGGACGGTTGCCTGACAAAGGGCAAAGTTTAGAAGAGAATGGGCGGTAAGGTCATGTTCCTGGAATTGGACCTCCATGCGGTAAGTACCTCAGACACATGCCCAGGACAGTTGCCTGACAAAGGGCAAACGTTAGGAGCGAACGGCGGGTAAGTTTCACGTTCCTGGAATTGGACCTCCATGCGTTAAGTACCTCAGACAGATGCCCAGGACAGTTGCTTGACAGAGGGCAAAGTTTAGGAGCGAACGGCGGGTAAGTTCACGATCCAGGAATTGGACCCCATGCGGTAAGTACCTCAGACACGTGCCCAGAACAGTAGCCTGAGAGAGGGGGAAAAGTTAAGGGTGAACGGTGGGTAATTTCATGTTCCTGGAATTGGACCCCAATTTAGTAAGTTACAGACGTGTGCCCCAAAAGGTAAGCAAAATATGGTCATAAACCATTGGCAATGTGTTTTAGTAAGTTTTTGTCTTTTGATTATTCTAAATAATGAACCATTAATATTAGAACAGTCTTTTATTAGAACAAGATATTATATGAAAACACAACAGTACAGTAAAGGGTTATAACATGATTATTCTCACAGAGAATCTTCTGTTCCTGAGTCGGGCACCTTATCATAGTCAAAAGAGCCATCGTCAGACCATGACTCCACCGCGTTACACGATGCCTCACTGTTAGTGTCCTCGCTCTCTGAGGCCTCGCTGCTGGTGTCCTCACCCTCTGATGTCTCGCTACTCGCTGATGTCTCTGTCTTCCTTGAGGGGCCCGGGGCCACGTCCATATTTCCCTCATGACCCGAAGACAATGTCAGGTGGCATGTTTCCTTCCCTGGATCTGCAGGCTGCCCCCCAGGTGTAACCTCAGCAGTGTCCTCTGGCTGGAACCCCTCTTCCTCCTGGCCCTCCACCTCAGAGTCCCCCTGTTGGAAGTTGTCTTCCTGCTGCAGCTGCTCCTCCTCCTGACTCTCCGCAGGGGAGTCCTCAGGGTTAGGGTCTCCTCCTTCCTCCTCCTCCAGGCTCTCCACTTCTGATGATTTTGAAAGAAAGTGAGTTAGGTTAGGTACATTTAGTTTAGGACTAAATAGCAAGAACATGCAATAGCTATAGAGCTATCATTACACACTCTATAAGACTCACCTTGTCTTGTCACTGGCCGGTGGACAGCATCTATTAACGACCGCAGGATTCTTAGTCTCACTGACCGTCCCTGCTGTGGTGTCGTTTCTGGGCCGACCACGTAAAATTTACGGGCTGTTTTGGGGTCATGGCACATGCTCCTGTTCACTTCCTCTGTCTCCTCAGAGGTGAGAGAGCTATCAACCTGTAGGAGAGTAGGTGAACATCATCACCACTTTCAAAGGCATATACAGTATATATGATGGGACACACATATGCTTATGTTACTGTTATGGAATAGGCACTATTGATAAAAGTGTTGATACCGCCGTGCGAAGGTCCTGAAGAGTCGGGGCCCCTGGAAGACCAAACTTCGTCCATGTCTTGGTGAAGTACTCCCCCATTTTCTCCATTTCTTTACCAGACCTGGTAAAGAAAAAGGTCTTGGGCCGTTTCCCGAAGCCAGGCAGGAGTGGCCTCATGTTGCCAAAAGTCTTAAGGTGTCCCATCATGACCTTATTGACTGTCACCATTGCCGGGCCTAACGTCTCCACGGTCTTGTGATCAGGTACCTGTGAAAGTAAGAAGTAGAAGGAAAGTTTATAAAAAAGCAACTTACATTTAGATGACAACTTTACAACAGTGTGTTATGCCCCAGAGAGTTGCTTGGCTGAGGGGAAAATTTACGGCTGGATGGTAAGTTGATGTTCCATAAAAGGCACTTCCTGGAATTCTACTTTATAAGATCTCCATGCGGCAAGTACCTCAGACACATGCCCAGGAGAGTTGATTGACTGAGGGGATAGAGGTCGGGAGTGAAGGGTGGGTGAGTTCAGGTTCCAGGAAATGGACCTCCATGCGGTAAGTACCAAAGACACATGCCCAGGACAGTTGCTTGACTGAGGGGATAGAGATAAGGAGTGAAGGGTGGGTGAGTTCAAGTTCCAGGAAATGGACCTCCATGCGGTAAGTACCAAAGAGACATGCCCGGGACAGTTGCTTGACTGAGGGGATAGGGGTTAGGAGTGAAAGGTGGGTAAGTTCAATTTCCGGAAAAGGCACAATATGTTCCAGGTATTCTACGTCATAAAATTTACATCATTAACAACTCACCCTGATTGTGAAGCTCTTCTTGTATGCCTGGGCTTTCGACATATCATCTGTTGTCATGCCCAGGAAGACGACTTTTCTGTGCCCTGTTGTCGCAGCCATAACCCTCACCAACAGTCCAGTCTGTTTTCTGCCAGCTTAATGAAAGACAGGATGTCCTTGCTTCCAATCAGTTTAGCTGTAGAAAAAACAGGATAAATTACATAGTCACATCAGTGTTTGAGAGAATCAACCATTTTAAATTCATTGCATTGAAACAAACCTTTCTTTTTTCTTTTATATTCCAATCTTTGCAGGACGATTTGTGCCCCTAACCCCTTTTTCCACGCAGCCAACTTGTCCAAAATGTACGTGATGTTTTAACACTCATCCGTACTTTGGGTACATTAGCCAGCTTAACGAACGTCAGGAAGGCCTCTATGTCTGCAAGGACGTGTTTCTGGCTCGTGTGCTTCAGTGTTGAACTGAGTTGATTGAGGTACCTGATGACCAAATAATGGAATTGATGAGCATTGTAAACATGGTGGTGAATGCTATGACTTGGATTTGGAGAAGACAAAGCAGAGCTACGTACCCATTCAGTTTGACCATGTCCTTTTAAAACAACAGGGTCATATTTATGTCAGTGTCCCGTCCTGACATATAGAGGAGGAACTTTCGGACATAAGCTTTTCTCTGCTTAATGTTCCTCAGTGCATTTGGTGATGCTTTGCGCCCTAAGAGGGTTGCCTCAAACAAGTCCAACAGGCGGTCTAAAAGAAAAGGAAAAGGGTACTGTCTTAATACAAGAGCGGGATGTTTATAGTCTCCTTGTAAGCAGCAGTAATACTCACCTAAGTTGGGCGTGAGGCTCCCACGTCTAGTGGACGGAGCAGCCACGGCACCCTCCCCGCGGGTGGCGGGGGCAGAGGACGGAGCAGCCACGGCACCCTCCCCGCGGGTGGCGGGGGCAGAGGACGGAGCAGCCACGGCACCTTCCCTGCAGGTTTGAGGAACAGAGGACGGAGCAGCCACGGCACCCTCCCTGTGGGTGTGAGGAGCAGAGGACGGATCAGCCACGGCACCCTCCCTGCAGGTTTCAGGAGCAGAGGACGTACTCGCCACAGGCTGTGGCAAGGCAGGGGCAGAGCAGGGACTGCTGGCTTTGGAGGTAGATGGTGTTGCAGGCTGTAGAGCACACAGTTGCTGTGTCACAGTCTGTAGATGCTCCACCTCCTCCCAGAGCTTTGTCACCCTTTCTTTAATGGAGTGCAACCCATTAACCACGTAGATCAGGGTTGCTCCAGTCTGTGCAGGCATTGCTGGTGGAGGTGGAGATGGGGGTGCAGGGGTTGTCGACCCCGGAGTCCCGGGGGTTGTGTCTGTGGAGCTGGCGGTGGCGGTGTTGTTTGGGTTAGGGCCCGGAGCTTTTCCTTAATGGCGGCTTTCTTGCCTTCATCATGAGCCTGGTCATGCGTTTTCCCTGTGGGAAGAGAATGAAATGATTGAACGAAAATGGAAATAAGAATACGGTTTATGTTTTCCGTGAAATTGTCGTGTAAAGTGTATCATACCGGGGTTCTCCCATGGGCGGAGATGAGGTGCTTGTCCAGCCTGGCGTAGTCTTTGTTTGACCCGCAGTCTTTGATGGGGCACTTCAGTCTCCCACCATATCGAAGGTTTCTTTTACTAATGAAGAGACGCCTCTGTTGGCCGTCCTTCATGTCATGCTTGTCCCGCAGATGGCGGGACAGGGAGACATAATGTCCCTCGAACTCTGGGCACTTGGTCTTTGCCTAGGGTACGGGAAGGCGTGGCAATGTAAAATGTTTGAAATCTATATATCAATGTCCACAAATGTTGATGAGCAACATTGATTTCCAGTTATGTCTTTTTATAGGAAGAGCACATCTACATCCAGGATAATGACCTTAAACATCCACATGAAAGAATATGTCAGGTAAGTCTACATCCTGGAAGAGCACGTCTACATCCAGGATAATGACCTTATACATCTACGAGAAAGAATATGTCAGGTAAATCTACATCCTGGAAGAGCACGTCTACATCCAGGATAATGACCTTATACATCTATGTGAAAGAAAATGTCAGGTAAGTCTACATCTTGAAAGAGCGCATCGACATCCTTGATAGTGACCTTAAAAAAAAATAAATTTAAAAAAAATCCACATGAAATAATTGGGCTCTTACCTTCATCGTCGCCGGTTCCTAAATGCAGGTGAAAACCGCTGGTATTTATATGGGGCTGAGGTTGGACACACCCACTTGGAACCAGGTGACACTAAGTTTGTTTTCTGGAAAAAGCACCGAACGATTCCAGGAATTCAGGGTGAAGAGTGGGTAAGTTCAAGTTCTGGAAGTACCACCGGGCTGTATTGGGGAATTCCAACTTTTTCATCACGTGGTCAGGCCCCAAATGAATTTTTTTGGTGTGAAAATTATTACATTGTCTCTTGTTGCCATCTAGTAGATAAAAAAAAAAGAAGTGCAAAAGTCTTTTTTTTTTTTTTTTTTTTGAAAAGGGTTTATTCGTCGAAAAAGCCAAACATAGTGACATTAAACGCTTCCATAGTTATGCTGGAAGCGTGAAATGTTTATTTTTTGCCATTTTCAGCCCTCTAAAATGTATAATGTGGCAGTTGTGAGTCGCCTGGAAGTCCAGGGTTCTTTGTCAGGATATTACGACCAGGATCAGGCACCTATCCCCGGGTAAGGTTCCTGCGTGGATCCTGGAGCTCCATGGAGACACTTTGTGCATAAAAGGCTCCTGCACGGTCCCCTGGAGGTCCAAGGGCCTTCGGTGGGACATTATGCCCAGGATCAGGCACTTATCCCGGGTAATTGGTTAGGGTTACCTACCAAAGACACGTATGGAACGCGTGTGGCGGTTACAAGGGCGTTAGTAAAATTCCACACGAGCACCGACCTCTTCTTTTTTTGACTAATGGCGAGCTAGCGGGGTATAATTAAGGATTAGCCGTTTTACACACAAATTGCAGAACGACGTCGCCATTGTGGAACAGATTTCAATGGTTGTGTATGGGGAGGCCGGACGCTGTTAAAAATTTATGGGTTTTTTTGTACATTTTTATAGGCTCTGAAAATTTTTTATGAAATATACTAAACTTCTTGATCAGAAAAGGCCACGCCCGCAAGTAATTTGAAGAGACAATAGAAATGCTCATTTTGACTGTTGAAATTGTGGAATTCCATGTTCCAAGTGTCAAGTGCTTCACAGTGGGGTGTGGCACCAGGTAGAATTCCTGGATTTTTGCTTTGTTGGGCGCGCTTTCCCCTTTTGTTGAACAGGAAGTTTATGATATGGAGTTTAAAGCGATTGGCTGTTGCATGGTGATGTCATTGGATCCATACCCTATAAATACTCATGTTTCCCGCAGATGATATTCATTAAGGAGACTGTGGGGCACGACTCGGATCTTTTGAGATGATTCAGTCGGACACTCAGTGTGCCAGAGGCAACTGCAGCAGGGGAAAATGAAGTGCAAGGTAAATTCCTGGAAGTTTACTTCGCCTTTGTGTAAAGGGTCGGCTTGTCCACCATAGGCAACGAACCCCGTGGCTATATGTTCCAAGTGTTAAGTCTGAGAGGGCATGCTTTCCAGTTGGTTATGGCAAGCACATTGGAGGAACCAGGGTGATATCCAGGAAGTCCATGTCGATATTGTGGAAGTGATGATCCATATCCATGTTTTATATTTTGTATGTTGTTGTTGTTTTATAGTTGAACTTCACTGACAGTGATTACGAGGAAGAAATCCTGGAACAACATCTCTTGTTCATAACACAGGATGTCCTCCCCTGGATATTGAATGTGGTGAGTAGAATTCCTGGAAGTGCTTTAGTCAGTGTAATATAGGGAAATGCAATACTTCTTTATTCCAAAAAAATATAACATAGTGTTTCCTTAGGCTGGTGATACCACCACCACCACCACTCCGACCACTCCCTAGTCCAGGAATAGGAAGAAGAAGAAGAAGAAGAAACAGAAGGACAAACTCCAAAAGGTCAACCAGTCTGAGAAGAATGTGGGAAATGGACCGAAAGTTCCAAAGGAAAAGTGGAAAAATACACATGGACTTCAGGCGGGAAGGAAATATAGACTTTCTAACAAACAACCACCACTTCCTGATAGAATCAACACTCATGTAAGTAGAGATGGGAGAACGGGAATAACATATAAACTCTCTTAATAGATATAAAAGTGGTAACCTTCTTAGATTTTCATGTCTTCAGGGTCAACGAAGAGCACTCAACTTTACACCAGAATTTCTCGCTATGCTCAGACTTGTCTTCCAAAAGGACATCCAGAAAAAACTCATCACGAAGAGCAGAATCAAACATGTCCTGGAAAGAAACCCAGCAGTCCTACGGATATGTAGCAGAATGAAAGTATCTGTTGAAAATGTTCGAAACCGAATTCGCAGGATGATAAGACATGAGTAATGTTTGTATTTGGAAATGTACATTCAAAATTAAAAGTCATTTGGTAATTACAGAGACTCAGTGTCTCTTTCCAGGTTTTTTACATCATACATCATAAGACTTCCAAGGAGCAAGTCACATCCCCCCAAAAAATCTACCCCAAACTGCTGCTTGACAGAGGGCAAAGGTTAGGAGTGAATGGGCGGCAGGTTCATGTTCCAGGAATTGGACCTCCATGCGGTACCTACCAAAGACTCCTGCCCAGGACAGTTTTCTGAGAGAGGGCAAAGGTTAGGAGTGAATGGGTGGTAGGTTCAAGTTCCTGGAATTGGACCTCCCATGTGGTAAGTACCTCAGACACATGCCCAGGACAGTTGATTGACAGAGGGCAAAGGTTAGGAGTGAACGGTGGGTAAGTTCATGTTCCTGGAATTGGACCCCTATGCGGTAAGTACCTCAGACACATGCCCAGGACAGTTGCTTGAAAGAGGGCAAAGGTTAGGAGTGAACAGTGGGTAAGTTCATGTTCCTGGAATTGGACCCCCATGCGCTAAGTACCTCAGACACATACCCAGGACAGTTGCCTGAGAGGGCAAAGTTTAGGAGTGAACTGCGGGTAAGTTCATGTTCCTGGAATTGGACCTCCATGGGGTAAGTACCTCAGACACATGCCCAGGACAGTTGCCTGAACGAGGGCAAAGTTTAGAGTGAATATGCAGTTTTGTGGAAATATGGTCGTAAACCATTGGCAATGTGTGTTAATGTTTGTCTTTTGATTATTCCAAATAATGAACCATTAATATTAGAACAGTACTTTAATAGAACAAAATATTGTATGAAAACAATACAGTACAGCACAGCATTAGAACAATAATAACCTCACAGAGAATCATATTCGCTGTCATTCCCTGTGTCTGAGTCGGACAGCTTTCGATACCCTGAACAGTCATTGTCAGACCATGAGTCCGACTCACTACGGGATCCCTCGCTGTTGGTATCCTCGCCTTCTGATGTCTCGCTGTCGGTGTCCTCGCCCTCTGATGTCTCGCTGTTGGGCTCCTCGCCCTTTGATGGCTCGCTGTTGGGCCGCTCACCCTTTGATGGCTTGCTGTTGGGTTCCTCACCCAGGTCCCAAATGCCCTCACTCTCCTTGCAAGTCTCTCTCTTCTCTGAGGGGCCTGGGGCCACGTCCATCTCTCCCTCATCGTCCGTAGACAATGTCAAGTCGCATATTTGCTCCCTTCGGTCTCCAACCTGTTTCTCCCCCCCAGGTGTAACCTCACCAGTATCCTCCACCATGTCCTCATCCTGGAACCCCCTTCCTCCTGGCTCCTCCACCTCAGAGTCCCCCTGTTGGAAGTCCTCTTGCTGCTGCTGCTGTTTCTGCTGCTACTCTTCCTCACCTTCTTCCTCCTGACTCTCCGCAGTGGAGTCCTCACTGTTGCTCTCCTCCTCCTCCTGGCCCTCCACTTCTGATGATTTTGAAAGAAAGTGAGTTAGGTTAGGTACACTTAGTTTAGGACTAGCTTGCAAGAATATGCAATAGCTATAGAGTTATCATTAGACACTCTATAAGACTCACCTTGTCCTGTCACTGGCAGGAGAACAGAGTTTATCAAGGACCGGAGGATACTGAGCCTGACTGACCGTCCCTGCTGTTGTGTAATCTCTGGACCAACCACGTAAAATTTCTGAGCAGTTTTTGGGACATGCTCCTGTTGATTTTCTCGGTCTCCTCAGAGGTGCCCTTGTACGTTGTCAAAGTACGGTGACGTGCTGACGTGGTGGTAACGTATTGTGTCACTTCCTGTTTGCTGCTTCTGCACTGTGGTGTTATGAGTGTTATCCTAGCTTATTAATCAACTCAACTCTTACTTTGCCGTGTTCTGTGGTCAATCTCTGAATTCCTGTACACGTATATTGCTTTAGTTAAACATCTGTGGTGCACGTGTCCCTCGGGATTTAACACTACACTCTAATCACTCTATTTCTGGTCCGCTAGCTTAGCTGTTAGCAATGGCTTCTCCTTCTCCTGCTGTCTCTCCTCTCTCTTGCACGGTGTGTGAAATGTTCAGTTACTCCTCTGCCTCCTTTAGCAATAATGGTATGTGTAATAAATGTAGCATTTTTGTAGCATTGGAGGAGAGACTTAGGGAAGTAGAGGCTTGGCTCCGCACCATAGATAATCGCAGCGCTAGCTAGTCAGTCCACTGTAGCTGATGCGGACCAGCCTAAATTAACTACAGCTAGCCGTCCTACGTTAGCTCCTGTCAGCCGTTCCCCGGCAGCTCCCGAGCAGCCGGGAAGCCAGGGCCGCTGGGTGGCAGTCCGAAGGAAACATAGCATGAAACAACGGCCCGTGGTTCACCATCAACCGCTTCATGTTTGAAACAGATTTTCCTCAATCACCGACACACCGCTGAGAAAAAACTTATTGGCAGCTCCATTTTGCGAAATGTGAAGTTAGAGACTCCAGCGACCATAGTTAAATGCATTCCTGGGGCCAGAGCGGGCGACGTTGAATCGTATTTAAAACTGCTGGCTAAGGATAAACGTAGATTTGGTAAGATCGTTATTCACGTCGGCGGTAATGACACCCGATTACGCCAATCAGAGGTCACTAAAATTAATGTGGAATCTGTGTGTAACTATGCCAAAACAATGTCGGACTCCGTAGTGTTCTCTGGACCCCTGCCCGATTTGACCAGTGATGACATGTTTAGCCGCATGTCTTTATTCCGTCGCTGGCTGTCTAAGTGGTGTCCAGCAAACGACGTGGCCTTCATTGACAACTGGAAAACTTTTTGGGGAAAACCTGATCTGATTAGGAGAGACGGCATCCATCCCACTTTGGATGGTGCAGCTCTCATATCTAGAAATATGACAGATTTTATTAGAAAACCAAAGTCATGACAACCCAGAGTTGAGACCAGGATGTAGAGTTGCAGTCCTACACGCTTCTCTGCAGTTTCTCTAGAGCTGTCACCCACCCATGATTCTCATGATTCTTATTATTCCTACCGTTCTAACGATTCCCTTTACCCTATAGAGACTGTGTCTGCTCCCCGTCAACAAAAAGTGCATAAATTAAAAAATGCAAGAGGTGTTATTCATAAAAACCTCAAAAAAATTTATACTACAAAAGCATCTGAACCTAAAAACACCACAATCAGATGTGGGCTATTAAACATTAGATCTCTCTTGTCTAAATCTCTGTTAGTGAATGATTTGATAATGGATCAGCAGATTGATTTATTCTGTCTGACTGAGACCTGGCTGCAGGAGGAAGAGTATGTCAGTCTAAATGAGTCAACCCCTGCTAGTCATATTAATTATCACATTCCTCGAGGCACAGGCCCGAGGAGGAGTGGCAGCAATCTACCACTCAAGTTTATTAATTAATCCTAGACCTAAGCCGAAATATAGTACATTTGAAAGCCTTATCCTCAGCCTTTCACATCCAAATTGGAAGACAGAAAAACCAGTACTATTTGCTGTGGTGTATCGTCCACCTGCTGCTTACTCAGAGCTTTTGTCTGAATTCACAGAATTTTTATCTGATTTAGTGCTTAGTACGGATAGAGCAATTATAGTGGGCGACTTTAATATTCATGTCGATACCCACAATGACAGCCTTAAGACTGCTTTCTATTCAGTATTAGACTCAATTGGCTTTTTACAAAATGTTAACAAACCAACTCACTGTTTTAATCACACCCTTGATCTTGTACTGACCTATGGCATAGAAGCTGAATATTTGACAGTATTCCCTCAGAACCCTGTTTTATCTGATCATTCTTTAGTAACATTTGAATTTACAATAATGAACTGCACAGCATCTGGGAAAAAAATTAACTACTGTAGATATCTGTCTGATAATGCTGTTATCAAATATAAGGAAGCTATTCCATCTTTATTATCTCCGCTGCCATGTGCCAGTTTTACAGAGGGCTGGAAAGGAAGTGGTTATCCACTAATTTAGAGGAATTCCACCTAGCCTGGAAAGACAGCTTTATAATGTATAAAAAAGCCCTTCGTAAGGCAAGAACTGCCTATTACTCATCATTAATAGAGGAAAACAAGAACAACCCTAGGTTTCTTTTCAGCACTGTAGCCAGGCTGACAAAGAGCCATAGCTCTGTTGTACCATCCATCCCTCTAGCTCTCACTAGTAATGACTTTATGAGCTTCTTTAGCAACAAAATAGTAGACATTAGAGACAGAATCCATCTTATCCTGCCTACAACTGTTAATGATGTAGGTATGTCTAGAACAGCATCTTTAGAAATGTCTGCCAGTCCTGATTTGTCGTTAGACTGTTTCTCTCCCATAGATCTAGCTGAATTGACTTCAATAGTGTCTAAATCTAAATCATCAACATGTCTTCTGGATCCTATCCCGACCAGACTTCTTAAAGATGTGTTGCCTTTGATTGGCACTCACATATTAGATCAGATAAATCTTTTGCAGTTATCAAACCTTTACTTAAAAAGCCTTCTCTGGACTCTGACATTTTGGCAAACTATAGACCTATATCCAATCTCCCCTTTAATTCTAAAATTCTTGAAAAGGCTGTTGCAACTCAGTTGTGTGATCATCTACATAGGAACGTTTGTTTGAAGTTTTTCAGTCAGGATTTAGAGTTCATCATAGCACAGAGATAATAATATCATAATATCCTATTGGAAAGATTGGAACATGTTATTGGGATTAAAGGAACAGCACTAGGCTGGTTTAAATCATATCTATCAGATAGATACCAGTTTGTTCATGTTAATGATGATCCCTCCATATATACTCCATATATACTCCATGACTTACTCTGGAGTCATGGAGTTCCACAGGGTTCTGTGCTTGGACCGATACTGTTCACCTTATACATGCTTCCCCTAGGCAATATTATCAGGAAGCATGGAATAAATTTCCATTGCTATGCGGATGATACCCAGCTATATTTATCTATGAAGCCAGACGAAACAGATCAGTTAGCCATACTTCAGGCATGTCTTAAAGACATAAAGGCCTGGATGACCTGTAACTTTCTTCTTCTGAATTCAGACAAAACTGAGGTTATTTTGTTTGGTCCCAAACACCTCAGAAACAGTTTATCTAATCATATAGTTACTCTGGATGGCATTAATTTAGCCTCCAGTACGACTGTGAGGAACCTTGGAGTTTTTTGATCAGGATCTGTCCTTTAACTCACATATAAAACAAGTCTCTAGGACCGCCTTCTTTCACCTGCGCAATATCAGTAAGATTAGGAACATTCTGTCGCAGAGTGATGCTGAAAAATTAGTCCATGCTTTTGTTACTTCTAGGCTGGACTACTGTAATTCCCTATTATCAGGATGTCCAGTTAACTCTCTAAAAAGCATCCAGCTGATCCAAAATGCTGCAGCGAGAGTACTGACTGGAATTAGCAAGAGAGATCACATTACTCCTGTACTAACTTCTCTTCATTGGCTTCCTGTAAAATCCAGAATTGATTTTAAAATCCTTCTCCTTACATATAAAGCCCTCAATGGCCAGGCTCCTTCATATCTCAAAGAGCTGATAGAACCATATTATCCCAACAGATTGCTTCACTCCCAGAATGCAGGTTTGCTTATGGTTCCCAAAATCTCTAAAAGTAGAATGGGAGGCCGAGCCTTTAGCTATCAGGCCCCTCTCCTATGGAACCAACTGCCAGTTTGGGTTCGGGAAGCAGACACCCTCTCTAATTTTAAAACTAAGCTTAAAACCTTCTTGTTTGATAAAGCTTATAATTAGTTGTAGTTACAGTCCTAGTTATTTATTAAACTTATAGTTAGTCACAATTATCTCTATAGACACTGTTACAGTTAAGGATACAGCCCTTAGTAGGGCTGGCTCAGGCAACTGAATCATCCCCTAGTTATGCTGCTATAGGCCTAGGCTGCTGGGGGACATCCCATGATCTACTGCGCACTTCTTCTTTCTTTCTCTTTCTCTCCTCAGACCCACTCTCAAATTTATTAGCCTTTATTACATGTCATTAACTCTGTGTCCTCTCTGTCCCGTAGTCCTGTGTTTGTTTCTCTCTGGTCTCTCTTTCTCTGTACTTTTCCGCAGGTGTCTCTGGCTCCGGAGCTGCATGTTCTGTGGTCCTGGCTCCACCCACCTGCTGCTGTTTATTGTTTACAATGATCTATTTCTAACATGTTTAATGTTCCATTCTGCTACAGATAAATATTGGATTAATATTCTTTGCAGACTGTAATGTAAACAATTACCAGTCATGACAGCTTTTTGCCTCCGTGCTCTGTTTCATAATTCTAATCTGCTGAGCACACATTATCCACTAACTGTTCACTAACTGTAATCTAAATGCTGGCCCTCTAACATTGTCCATTGCCAACCCTGTTTGTATTATGCTGCATGTCCTTCTCCTCCTCTACTCCATTCCTAGTTGTCCTATCTTCCTCCTTTTCCTCCTTTCACCCAGCCCGGCCATCAGCAGGAGGGTCCCCCATATGAGCCAGGATCTGCTCAAGGTTTCTTCCTGTTAAAGGGGAGTTTTTCCTTGCCACTGTCGCCTTAAGTGCTTGCTCTGGGTCTCTGTAAAGCGCTTTGAGACAATTTTGATTGTGGAAGGCACTATATAAATAAAATTGAATTGAATTGAAAATTGAATAAAAACATGGTTGAAACTTGAAATAAATAACTTCAGATTATATTGAGTTAAATCAGTATATCAATATATCAGTTTTTTTTTTTTTTTTTTTTTTTTTTTAACCTCTTATGGATTTTTATGAAATCACAGTTTAAGTTTTATATTTTGTTATTTTTATTTTTTTCACTGTCTCAGATTTTATAATGGGTGTGTATTGTATGAAATGTTCAGAGCTGGAGTGACTGACATCACCCACACACTGTCTGACATCTATTAAAAATTTCCCTAAAAGCTTCTTTCAACTTCTTAATTCTCACAATTACCAACCTTCAGGGACAAATTATATATGACAATGTATAGAAAGTTGTCCTCTCTCTCATTGTGACATGACCCACAGTTTTTAAGTAAATCCCCTCCATACTGATCAAAACTCCCATAGACCCGCCACGTTAAACTGAGCTCTGAACTTCTGGTCATGAACAGAGATGATGGGAGTATTTAAACTGTAACAGCCCATAAACAATAGGAACATATAAAATACATCCGTGTCTTTACTGAAGCCTTGTGATGCTCATGGGGAAAATAAAAAAAATGATAGGAATTAAATTTTTCAAACTATCAGGGCATTTTTGATGACAAGTTCTGTCCTATATCCTGTTGTCTGCTGGGCATACACACTGATTTCTCTGCCTTTTTACATTCTGGTCCAGGGGTCTAGTCACCATAGAAACCAGTGACTGGGTAGTATCTGAGAAGAAGTGGACAAATGACTAATTAGATTAATTAACTGTTAGTCTCATGGGGACCATTTTTATTGTCGGCCATGTTGTCCTCTCCTAGCAGGAAATATCAAACAGCAGCTTTATAACATAACATAATAACAAAAAAATGACTGGTATAAAGTCTGTAAACCAGGAAACAAAGTCAGAAAAACTCAGTGTCCACACAGGAACCAGGAGCCACACAGAGGACAAATATTGGAACAGACTCAGACAAGACAACTGACTAACTGACAAAGAGAGGAAGCAAGGAGACTTAAATACAATGACAATGGCAATCAACAAAGGTGGGAAAGAAAGACAGGAAGCAAACTGGGATACACAAAGGGCATCATGACAAAGAGTCCAAACAGGCCAAACAATGTTCAAACAATGTTCAACCAAAGTCCAAAGCAGTCCAAAGAGTTGACACATGAACAGGTGGAGAGCACCAAACAGGGACAAACGAGACAGATCAGGGGAAGGGACACAGAGGAGGCACAATGTATTAGGGACTTATACAGGAGAGAAGGATTAAATATTAAACATAATTTATTTAGTACCTTGTGTGGTTGAATTTTCAGTTTTACTTTAGTATACTATGTTTTACTTTTGGAGACATTTGATAAAGTTTATGAACATGACATCATTACGTGACAGCACGGAGAAGAAAGAGAGAGAGGGAGAAAGATGGCTAGGCGCACAACAAGTGACATTCAGTTTCTGAACAGTGTAGGCACAAGCCAACAGTTTGGTGACGCTGCCTGAGCCGTTCATAATTTTTAATTCGGGGTTTCCTTCAGTTGTGTTCTGCTTATGTGGCGAGGGACGCTAAGAGGAGGATTGAAATCACCGACAACGCCACCTGGGGACTTGCACCCCAGGAAATTCCTAGCATGAATACTTAGTGAAAGTACAAAACACACGGGTACATTACTGAGGCAGAGACATGGGTTAAGAGATTTATAAATGTATTTAATAATCAAAAAAAAAAAAAAAAACAAGCAGGGACTGGAAGTGATGGAAACTGCTGAAAAAGAAAGAAAAAAGGTGAAAAGAATACCAGCAACTGAATGAAATAGTTAAGATGTACTTTATTATAATCTATTTACTAAAAAGGAGGAAGGCCTTGCTATAAATACCTTTCAGAATCAGAATCAGAATCAGAATCAGGTTTATTGGCCAAGTTTGTGACACAAGTTTGTACATACAAACAAGGAATTTGACTCCGGTTTTTCTTCCTCTCCTGCGGTACAACAACAAAGACAACAACAACAACAACACACAACCGACGGAACACTAATGGTGCAAAATGTGGGTGGTGCAATTTGTTCCAGAAACTAAAGATAACTATATAACTATTTACATATATATAAATATATATCTAGGCTATTGACAGAAATAGTGCAGTGCAGGTTATAAAAAAAAAAAAAAAAAAAAAAAAAAAAAAAAAAAAACATAAAGACACGGTGAAATGAGGTAGTGGAAAAATGTGCAAATATGCTGAAGGAGGTAGTGGGGAAAGAAACAGTCACATGTTCATCAGAGCCACAGCCTGGGGAAAGAAACTGTCCTTGTATCGGCTGGTTTTGGCGAGCAGTGTTCTGAAGCGCCTGGCGGAGGGGAGGAGTTTAAACAGTTTGTGACCAGGATGTGAGGGGTCTGCAGAGATGTTTTTAGCACGGTTCCTAACTCTGACCTGGTATAGGTCTTGTATGGAGGGTAGGTCGGTGCCGATAATCCTCTCTGCAGCCCGGATTGTCCGTTGCAGTCCAGTCTTATCCCGTTTGGTGGCTGATCCAAACCAGACGGTGATGGAAGTGCAGAGGACAGACTGGATGATGGCGCTGTAAAAAATGATCAGCAGCTCCTTAGGCAGGTTAAACTTCCTGAGCTGACGAGGAAGTATAACCTCTGCTGAGCCTTCTTCCTTAAACAGTCAATGTGGAGGGTCCACTTCAGGTCCCGGAGATGGTGGTACCCAGAAACCTGAAGGATTCCACGGTGGACACTGTATTGTTCATGATGGTGAGGGGGAGGGAGTGGGGGGTTTCTCCTGAAGTCCACTGTCATCTCCACTGTTTTGAGCAGGTTCAGCTCCAGGTGGTTCTGACCACACCACAGGACCAGCTGTTTCACCTCCTGTCTGTAAGCAGACTCGTCGCCGTCCTGGATCAGTCCAATGACAGTGGTGTCGTCTGCGAACTTCAGAATTTCCACAGATGGATCACTTGAGGTGCAGTCATTGGTGTAGAGGGAGAAGAGCAGTGGGAGAGGACACACCCCTGGGGGGCACCAGTGCTGATGGACCGGGTCTTGGATGTGATTCTCCCAAGTCTCACCTGCTGCTGCCTCTCCGTCAGGAAGCTGGTGATCCACTGACAGGTGGAGGCAGGCACTGTGAGCTGGGAGAGCTTCTGATGGAGGAGTTCAGGGATGATGGTGTTGAACGCCGAACTGAAGTCCACGAACAGGATCCTTGCATATGTCCCTGGGGAGTCGAGGTGGTGCAGGATGTGTTGCAGTCCCATGTTGACTGCATCATCCGCCGACCTGTTTGCCCGATAGGCAAACTGCAGGGGGTCCAGCAGGGGGCCAGCTATGTCCCTCAGGTGGTTCAACACTAGTCTCTCGAAAGTTTTCATGACCACAGACGTCAGGGGCGACGGGTCTGTAGTCATTAAGTCCAGTGATAGTGGGCTTCTTGGGCACTGGGATGATGGTGGAGCGTTTGAGGCAGGAGGGCACTTCACACAGCTCCAGGGATTGGTTGAAGATCCGGGTGAAGATGGGCGTCAGCTGCTCAGCACAGACTCTCAGGCAGGAGGGGACACTCCATCAGGTCCTGGAGCCTTCCTGGTCTTTTGTCTCTGAAGGAGCCGACACACATCCTCTTCACGGATCGTCAGGGCAGGCGGGGGGCTGGGGCAGGGGGAGGTGTTGCAGGTGGGTTCTTTGTGTGGCCGTGAGGTGTGAGAAAGTCCTTATCAAACCTGCAGTAGAAGGTGTTAAGTTCCTCAGCCAGACTGGGATCTTCTGCAGGGTGGGGGATGGTCTCCTGTAGTTGGTGATGTGATTAAGACCTCTCCAAACTGATGCAGAGTCATTTGTTGAGAGGCTGTTTTTAGCCTCTCACTGTAGCTTCTCTTTGCCACTCTGATCTCCTTGGTCAGTTTGTTTCTGGTCTGTTTAAACAGGGCCTGGTCCCCACTCCTGTAGGCCTCCTCCTTGGCCTGGCGCAGCTTCCTCAGATTGGGAGTAAACCATGGCTTGTTGTTGTTATATGTACAGAAGGTCTTGGTCTGCACACACATGTCCTCACAAAAACTGATGTACGATGTCACAGTGTCAGTAAGTTCGTTGATGTTAGTGGCTGCAGCTTCAAAGACACTCCAGTCAGTGCAGTCAAAGCAGGCCTGTAACTCCAGCTTTGATTCCTCTGTCCATTTCTTCACAGTCCTAACCACAGGCTTAGAAGATTTTAGTTTCTGCTTGTAGGTTGGGATGAGATGAAGCAGACAGTGATCAGAGAGCCCTAGTGCTGCTGCGGGGGACAGCGCGGTAGGCATCTTTCAGAACCGTGTAGCAGTGGTCCAGTGTGTTTGAGTCTCTGGTGGGACATTTGATGTGCTGCCTATATTTAGGAAGCTCACGTGTGAGGTTTGCGCTGTTAAAATCCCGAGAATGATAATAAGGGAGTCCGGTGTTTTCTCTCAGTGTCTGATATCTGGTCGGCCAGCTGTTGTAACGCATGTGTTACGCAAGCTTGGGGGGATGTAAACACCGACCAAAACAAACGAGGAGAACTCCCGCGGTGAATAAAAAGGTTTGCAATTTATGAGAAGTGTCTCTAGGTGAGGGCTGCACGACTTTTCTAACACTGTGACATCTGTACACCAACCTTCGTTTATATAGAAGCAGATTCCACCACCTTTCGTTTTCCCTGAGAGCTCAGTGCAACGGTCCGCACGGAAAAGTTGGAAGCCCGGCAGCCGAAGTGCGCTGTCCGGGATGCGCTCACAGAGCCAGGTTTCAGTGAAACACAAGGCGGCGGATCTACGAAAGTCCGAGTTGGTTTGGTTGAGCAGCAGCAGTTCATCTATTTTGTTCGCCAGGGAGCGGACGTTGGCCAGGTGAATAGACGGGAGCGAGGTTCAAGTCCCTCTGCCTCAACTTGACGAGCGCTCCTGCTCGTTTCCCACGACGGCGTCTCCGGCAAATTCCATAGAGCGCTGCTGCGCCTCCGACCAAAATCTCCGTAAAACTTTCCGGATTGATGAAAGCTGGGGAGAAAGATCTGGGATGTCTCTCTGATATTTAGAAGCTCCTCTCTGGTGAAAGTGATCAGTGAGGGGTTACAAAAAGCTCCAAAAAACACAAAAACAAGCAAAGTGCAAAAGTGCAAGATGGCGCCATCTCCCATTTCCCAGCATGAGAGACAAAGGATGTCCGATCACACCAAATGTAAACAGTCAGGACATCCAAATGGGGTTCACTCCCAGGCCATCTAAGATATTTCCAGATCAGCAGTTTTAAATTAACAGTTCATTAGGGACAGAACAGGAGGCAAAGAGAGAGACAAAACATTATAGATGTCTTATATAACTTGTTCCTGATTAGGAGGAGTTAGGAGGGACTAGCTCAAGGCTGCACTCAGCAGCTCCACCTAGAGTAGGGGAGGATTCCCCACCACACTTATCTTAGACCTTATTCTCTGTTTGCTCTCTGCATTTCACACACACCTTTACTCTGCCACACAAACACACTCCTCTACTTTCCCACACTGAGCTCCATTGCAGCGCAGCCTATCTTGCACCTGTGGCTGTCTTGGGCGCCACACTATACAACAAACATGTAAGTCTCCCCTGCCCCGCACACTGTTCCACCTCTGCTCCACATACTCTGATAACCATCCTTATGTTCCTCCCATCTTGACTCCCCTATATTTTACTCATCTGTGTATCCTCCTGTGAATGAGCATTCCAATAGTGTTGGTTATCTAGCAGCTTCTGTTGTCCTGAGTGTTACCCTGCACGTGTTGCTCTCATATTGCTCTCATGTTGTACTCTTATTCCCCACTCTGCCTATTGCTAATTTCAATAACCCTGAAAAGGAGATGTATGATAGATAGTTTGTTAAGGTAGCCATAAAAGTTTTTTAAAAAATAGTCAAAAGAAACCCAAATTCCATTAAACACAAAGTGTGATTGAAGTGTGGTTGGAATGGACAATCATGGTACACATGAGATAAGCGAAGACACCAACAGAGATAAAGCCTGCTAAATTCCAGGAAAGAACACTCCAACCAAACAAAGGGAAAAAGAAAAGGACATGCCCAATCATGCCCAGAAGTGTCCTTGAGATGGGCACAGCCCGTGTATATAATATGATGCACTTTTAGGTGATTTTTCCGATGTTCCTGCAGGACTTCTCATGCTTATAGACTCTGTGTTTGTAGATTAAAGCTTCCTGGACTAAGCCTCTCTGATCTCCTGTATCTGATTGACTGTGTGGGGTATGGGGACTCAGCCAGACCTGGACCCAGCTTCAACTGGCCCTTGACTGGGTCTACAGCCTGGCCTGAAAAATCCACATCAAATGTAGAATCTTTTTATTGAAATGTATAGGCTGCATCAAATAAAATAAGTGCCGTCATGTAAAACTTCTAAAATAAATATTGCACAAAGCTGCGCTCTTCTAACATGAATATAAAGAAAGTATTCTCAGATAAAACAATTTGCAAACAAGAAATACATCTGGACTGGCTCATAACCTTTTAATAACATGGCGTGCTGCCAACTGCAATAAAAACTATATTAAACTGAAAAAGATCCCTTGACATGCTTCAGGCTTTTTTAATGCATTTTTGCTGCAGTGAATTGTAGGCTATAACCTAAATGAAAGTCTGCACTGGCTCTTCAGACTGACAGATTACACATTAGATTGAAGCCTTTAAGCTTCACTTTTTCTCCATCCTTGACTTTTTTGTCCTTCTTAGTTAAAACATGCCACTTAGATCACTTCCTTTTGCACATTTTCCTGCGTCCTTCCATTACAGAATTTAAAATTCAAATAGTTTTTTGCTTTTTCATGCAGATCAGATAGAGACAGAGAGAGAATAAGGGTACACCCTTATGCCAAAAAGGTTTTTTATGACCCTGATTTATGACCCCCCCCCCCACCACGTGGCGTAAATTCCGCCCCTTGATGGCGTCACTTCCTAACCCCGCCTCTATTACATCACTTCCTAGGCCCTCCCACTGTATCCCCCCACCCCTGTATGACATCACTTCATTCATCCTACCCCCCTTCATTGTTTTTTTCATTCATTGAAACATATATAAACAAATATAAATAAATTAGGGGTCTTTGATGTGAACATTTGGGTGCTTGATGTGAACATTTGGGTGTGCTTGATGTGAACATTGGCTGCAGCTGCTTTCTTCTTGTGCTGTGGTCACATGGAAAGTGCAAAGTGACAGAGTTTCAGATCAAAGGGTCAATATGCAATGTTGTAGACTCTATGGCGTCTTGTGACAAGGCATTTGTTGATTCGAGTGTGTCACAAAGGTGAGAAATAATGTCTCCTTCCTCCATTTGCTACCCCCCCCCCCTCCATTTGCTTCCGTCGCTCCTTTCCCTGGGAAAACCCCTCCCCGCATCATCACACCAATCCAGCAATTTCCTGCAGAGCGCTTATATAGGTTCCGACAGACTTTAAGAGTTGCATACAAGGCAGTATAGCAGTCATCATGTCGGGAAAAATGAGGTGTGACAACGAGCACAGAGCTGTTTTCTCTTTGCCAGAGGGAGATCAAGAGGGTCTGCGACGAAAGACCAGACAGGTGACCCGCAAGACAAACGGTGTGATCCGTGATGAAGCGGTGATAGAAGACGTCGTAAGGCAGTCTCAGCAAAAGACGCCTGTTGTATCCGGTGCGATGATTAGTGAGACACCTGTAAACATCTACGAAGACATGCACTGAATGCTCCAAGGAAAACAATGATGTATCTGCGACGACTGCAGATGCCGGCCGCTGCTTCTCTGAAAAAAGAATGGTCTTTAGAGCCCTATGGACTGTGTGGATGGTGGGGTTATGTGTTTAATTACGAAACAGGGGAGCTGTGGATGTATCAGCGGGATCAGGATGAAGCTTTGGGTGCTCTGTCCAACATAGCTACACTGACTTCAGTCGATTGGAGTATGATGAAACTCTTGCTAGCCCGTCGACGCATCGAGGAGCCTGCTGTCGGTGATTCCCCTGCGTCGGCTGGCCGAGACAGCTTGCAACCTCTCCCCACTGATGCGGAGCTTGCACAGAAAAAGTTCATTTTCAGCGCCGTTTGGCTATCCAAAACTACACCCTGCGGTCGATGGTTCCTCCGGGTCCTCCGGCCTGCCTGTTATTTCAATTCAGACTGCAGTGTTTTTCACACATTATTAGCCCTGCCATTTCATGTCTGGCATTAAATGATGAATCAAGCAGAAGGAAATATCGCTAGTCTTTTCTGTAGCTGTCGCAACTGGAGGGATGCTTTAGTGGTGAAAAAATCCTTGTCCTTCTAGACTTTGCCAAGCCCCGCCTCTCTACAACGTCCTCCTACATCACACCTCCTCAAACGCTATAAAAGAGACTTGGGAAAGACAAAAGATACATTTGCTGACAAGATGGAACACGACGAGGCCTGCTGTTTAAAAGGAGGGTCCATGAACTCAACCAATCATGAGCAGATCCAGAGGGATCTGCTTCAATTCCGACGGACCGGCAGTATCGAGGTCGCCAAGCTTTGTGCCTTTCTACAGACCTTACCACCTCCATCCCCAGCCACAGACACGGAGGAGGAGGCCTCGGTTCCGGCTTCACAACCGTCCTCACCACAACCGCCTCCGCCACCATCCTCATCCCCTGCCACCGCCTCAGACACGGAGGACGCCGAGGACTCTCGCCTGTTGTGTGTCTCCCTACTGGGGAGATAATCCAAAATCCTCCAGCTACACGAGCTCCCCCAGCCTCCCGCCCGACGGCCCCTCAGCACTCCCTCTGGCGTGGACGGGATAGGGAACAAAGATCACAGTCACCTTCATCTGAAGATGATTTTGTGCCAGTCAACAGGATGAGGAGATCCTCTATAGAAAAGAGAAATAAGAGTGAGGGCTGCCTCCAAACAACAACAACAAAATTTAAACAAAAACACACAAGGGAAGGAAAATCCTACCATGAGGCTAGATTCACTTACTCAAATGTGGCAATAAGAGAGAACAACCCCCAGATACAAAACATTGAAAAAATCCAATCCCACATGGGGGCAAAACCTGTTCGAAAGTGGTGGGAGTAAACATGATGACTCAAGGGTCACAAAAGTATAATCATACTGACCTGCATGGCAGAGTGACCCAGTCTGAGCCCACTCAAAACACCTCGGCAGGACCCCCGGTGAGCACTGCCTCGACTTCTGGGCACCACACAGATGAGCCGGTGACTGGGGCAGCGGGTGCACTTGCCACCGGCCATTCGCTGGGGCGTGTGTATCTCCCATGCCAGCACAAGGCCAGAAAGGGAGAAAAATGCTGGACTGGAACTTTAAAGGAAAAAAACCCATTTGGTTCTTGGGGGATTCAAATCTTAACCATATGCCACCACATAATAACAAAAACATCCAGATAGATAGCTACCCCGGGGCGGCATTCTACCATTTTCAACATGTTCTGGAAAAAGCACCTGAACACCCTCTGGTGAAGTTGGTGGTGCTGTCCATAGGGATAAATAACAGGGATCAAGACCCACAGAAAACATCTATTAAACAACTACGCCTCGTGTACAGGAAAGCCCAATCGGTTTTCGCTAACGCAAACATCCTTTTCCCCATCATTAATTACTCACCTCTCTTCCCGCAGGAACAACAGAACAACCTGAATGTCATTAGCAAGTTCATTTCCAGTCATCTTCCTTTCATGGGGCTGCTGCCGTCAAACCAGTTTTTTACAGCAGCGGATAATAATCACTGGACCCCAGAGACAGCTGGACGCATATTCTGGCTCTGGTGCACAGAATCAGATATAAATTTATGATTTATTCACAGCTTAACCAGGATGCTGGAGGAGGGCTTCCGGGAGCTTCCAGCCCGAGCCGAATGATCCGAGACCTCGGACCCACCCCTCCCCTTCTCCCCCTACCTTATCCTCTCCCGTAATTGACCTTTTCCCCTCTCCTCCTCCTAACTCTAACCCCACTTACCTCTCATCCAGGTCTATGGTTTCTTCTCCGCCCGCCGATAGAGAGCGATCTGCCCGGGGGCTCTCCATCCGACATTTTCAACCGATCTATAAATGTCCGAATTAAGTCTGGAATGTAATGATTCTGTATAAACTAACCAACAATACTCACAGGTGGAGAGCACGGCGAGGGGACACAGGCACGCTCCTCCTTATGCTAGCTTTTATATGAGTGAACAGGAGCGAGAGAGGTTAGCCAAAGGTCAGTTAAAACCCATCTTCCAGTGACGCTTCCTTGATGACATCACAGGAGAGGGGGGACACGGGAAAGATAGTTTTCATGAGTTTATTAGGATTTCCAACAATCACTACCTTTCAATGAAAATAAAATATAACATACACCTGAATGAAATTAATTTTCTGGACATAACGGGTTTTGTTGATAAAATAAATACAAACAATAAAAGACTACTCACCAAGATCTAGGTCAAACCCAAAGCAATACTGCATAAAGTCAAATACCATTCCAGGCACATTTCTTAAAGTATAATCAAGTCCCAGATCAATTGTTTTCACAGGGACAGAGAGGGTACCCAGTAGACTTCTCACATCCACTGAATAGTAAATCTAGGCACCTCTCGCTCCCTTAAGTCCTGTTGCCGTGTCCTCCACCGAAGCAGTTGAGCAGTGGTCCCAGGACAGGAACCAGGACGCAGAAGAACCAAAGGAAGTTCCTATTTAATCCACATGGGGTGCTGGACGACCAGTAATGGGCGAGTCCAGCCTCCACAGCTCTAATCTGACTTATTGCATTGTCTGTGGTTCCTGAGGGAAGATGTGTGTGTGGGGGGGGGAAACGGGGAAAACTGTATCAATACGACTTCAACAGTACATCCGCACTTTTGTAGAGTGCAGATTGACCACCTCCCTGGCACATTTCCAGATGCAGTCGTTACAGCATCTGAAAAACACTGGCATCCAGACGTGTGCCATTTGGACAGAGGGCCAACAGAAAAGAGACAGGGGAGACTGTGGACTGAAAAATTAAAAACAAATCCATAATCCTAACCATAACCTTCTACTACTCCCCTATCCCCATTATACTCCGTTAGCTCGGTGTTAGGCACAGATTAGTAGAATTCTCAGCGTTGCGGTTTTGCTTATATGGAATTTTTTTCAAATCCTTATAACTACTACATTATACATTTTAAACACGTTTAAACACGTGAAAACAGCAAAACATACACATTTCACACCTCAAGGATAATTTACAAAGTGTTTAATGTCATTATATTTTGCTTTTTCAATGAATAAACCCTTTTCAAAAAAATTGTACTTTTGCACTTCTATTTTTATCCACTAGATGGCAGCATGAGACCATATAATAATTTACACACCAAAAATTCATTTTGGCATGCCCACATGTTGAAAAGTTGGAATTCCAACATACAGCTCGGTGGTACTTACCGGATCCAGGTTCCTTTTCTGGAACTTGAACTTACCCAGTCTAAAACGTTCCCTTCTGTAAAGTAACTATCCCGGGCATGTGTCTGTGTCATTTACCCAATGTACATCCGTTTCCCAAAGCCTTCATGTTAGCAGGTCGAATTCCTGGAATCGGATGGTGCTTTTTCGGAAAATGAACTTGGTATCAGCTCGTTCCGAATGGGTGTGTCCAACCTAGCCCCATATAAATAGGAGCGGTTTTCACCTGCAGTTATCACCCAGCGATCATGAAGGTAAGAACCCAAATCTTCTACAACCCAAGGATGTAGAAGTGCTCTTCCTGTAGACATATCTGACATATTCTTTCATGTAGATGTATAAAGTCATTATCCTGGATGTAGACATATCTGACACATTCTGTCATATACATGTTTAAGGTCACTATCCTGGATGTAGACGTGCTCTTCCTGTAAATAGATATATCTGGAAATCAATGTTGCTCATCAACATTTGTGGACATTGATATAGATTTCAAATATTTTACATTGCCACGCCTTTCCTAGACAAAGACCAAGTGCCCAGAGTGTGGAGGATATTATGTCTCCCTTTCCCGCCATCTCTTGGGATCGGCATGGCATGAAGGATGATAAACAGAGGCGTCTCCTTATTAGTAAGAAACATCTAAGACATGGTCGGAGACTGAGGTGACTGTGGATCACAGAAATACTACGCAAGGCTGGACAAGCACCTCATCTCTGACCATGGGAGAACCCTGGTATGATACACTTTACGTGACAATTTCACGGAAAACATAAACCGTATTCTTATTTCCATTTTCGTTCAATCATTTCATTCTCTTCCCACAGGGAAAGCGCATGACAAAGCTCATGACCAAGGCCAAGAAAGCGGCAATTAAAGAAAAACTCTGGACCCTCTACCAAACACCACCACCACCGCCAGCTCCACCGACACAACCCCCGGGGACTCTGTCGACAATCCTTGCACCCCAATCTCCACCTGCAGTCTGCACTGCCTGCACAGACTGGAGCATTGTCCCCACCACCAGCAACCCTGACCTATGTGGTTAATGGGTTGCACTCAATTCAAGACAGGCTGAAAAAGCTCTTGGAGGAGGTTGAGCTTCTACAGACTGTAACAGAGCAAATGTGTGCTCTACATCCTGCGACAGCATCTGCCTCCACAGCGAGCAGTCCCTGCTCTACTCCTACCTCTCACTTGCAACAACCTGCGTGAAAGAGCACGTCCTCTGCTCCTGAAACCTGCAGGGAGGGTGCCGTGGCTGCTCTCCGTCCTCTGCTCCTGACACCCGCAGGGAGGGTGCCGTGGCTGCTCCGTCCTCTGCTCCTGACACCCACAGGGAGGGTGCCGTGCCTGCTCCGTCCTCTAGAAGTGGGAGCCTCACGCCAACTTAGGTATTACTGCTGTTTACAAGGAGACTATAAGCATCCCGCTCTTTTATTGAGACAGTACCATTTTCTTTTAGACCACCTGTTGGACTTGTTTGAGGCAACCCTCTTAGGGCCCAAAGCGTCACCCAAAGCACTGAGGAACATAAAGCAGAGAAAAGCTTATGTCAGAAAGTTCCTCCTCTATATGTCAGGAGGGGACACTGACATAAATATGACCCTGTTGTTTTTAAACAACATGGTAAAACTGAATGGGTATGTAGCTCTGCTTTGTCTTTTCCAAATCCAAGTCATAACACTCATCATCATGTTTACAATGCTCATTAATTCCATTATTTGGTCATCAGGTACCTCAATCAACTCAGTTCAACACTGAAGCAACTGTCCTGGGAATGTGTCTTTGGTACTTACCGCACAGTGGTCCATTTCCTGGAACTTGAACTCACCCACCCTTCACTCCTAACCTTTATCACCTCAGTCAAGCAACTGTCTTGGGCATGTGTCTTTCAATTCAATTCAATTTTATTTATATAGCGCCTTCCACAATCAAAATTGTCTCAAAGCGCTTTACAGAGACCCAGAGCCTGACCCCAGAGCAAGCACTTAAGGCGACAGTGGCAAGGAAAACTCCCTTTTAACAGGAAGAAACCTTGAGCAGAACCTGGCTCAGATGGGGACCCTCCTGCCGATGGCGGGCTGGGTGAAAGGAGGAAAAGGAGGAAGATAGGACAGCTAGGAATGGAGGAGAGGGGAGAAAGACATGCAGCATAATACAGACAATGTGGGTCAGTATTTACATTACAGTTAGTGGACAGTTATTGGATAATGTGTGCTCAGCAGATTAGAATTATGAAACAGAGCATGGAGGCAAAAAGCTGTC